>CAXKVY010008885.1:0-11334 GCA_964058915.1 Tetropium fuscum | reverse complement strand
GAAATAAGTTAGAGATCGAATCATTGAACTTTACTTAAAAGTTTCTGTCAGTAAGGTATGATTTTAAGAGTAGATAATAATTGTGATTTAGCATCATTTTCAGCTTGTATAGTAGACCTACGTGCCACACTTTATCAAATGCTTGTGCGACATCTAGAAATACTCCGTTACAGAATCTATTTTCCTCAATACTTTTAGCTATTTGATTTACTATCCTGTGGGCTTGATGTATCGTTGACATGTTTTCTCGAAAACTGGTAAGTGGGTAGTAGATTGGCTAGTTCGTGTTCTTCCTGTATTCTTTTGAGTAGCAGTCTTTCAAGTATTTTACTAGGTGTTGGCAGGAGGCTTATTGGTCGGTAGGATGTTACATGATGAGTTGGTTTTCCAGGTTTATGGACCATTATTATTTCTGCATACTTCCATAGGACGGGGAAGTAGCAGAGGCTTAGTATTCTATTATAGATGGTTGTGAGGAGGACCACAGCTTTACGAGGTAGCTTCTTTAGGACTAGGCCGGTTATTAGGTCGTAACCTGGAGCTTTGTCCTGGAACGCACTCTCTAAAATCTAAAATATCTCTACGAGCAGGAGCATATTGTGTTTGACTTCAAACTAACAACTCAGTCACTGAATTATAGGTCACCAAATCCACTTTCAATATTTACGACTATTCATTTAATTTTGACCCGTTTTCCCGATTTGTAACTAATGAAGAATTAGATATCACAGGCATTTCTGAGACCTGGCTAGATGATTCAATACCATAAGACAGTAGCACTCGCATCTCTTATTACAGCTTAATTCGGAAAGATAGAAATACAAGAGAAGGTGGTGTTGCATTATTCACAAATAAATTAGTAAAATACAGAATCCTTGAAACACCTGCCTCTGAGTATGGTCTGGAAAACCTTTGGACCTCTGTAAAAGGCTGCCTTTGTCTAATTTAACTATTTGCCTCAGACAATTAGAAAATATTTTAGTATCTCTACTGCCTGACTTTATGTTTTATTTGAGGGTGATTTTAATGTAGATAAACGTAATGACAATAATATAAATATATCTCGTTTCATATTTTTTTTACTACATCAATGGTGCATCCAAATCAATCATGGTCTGCATCAAATTTTTTTAGAACCTACACTGCTAACTCAAGTAAACTGACTGATCTTTAAATTTCGTCTCATCAGATTTAGTCATTTGTTCTGATGTTATTAAAATGGAAGATTCCTGACCGTTCGCTTGTTGAATGTACCATTACAATAAAAAAGATAGACAAAATCCAATATTATGATCATTTTATTCTCGATTTATTTTAAATTCAATGAGATTTTTCCACTTGATAATGTGGATGATATGATCCATTTTTGGACCAATTCTATTTGACATATTTTTGATATCTATGTTCATTTAAACTAATCAGAATTACCAAAAAACCTGCTTCTTGGCAAACTGATAACCTTAAACGAATGATAAAATTTAAAAACAAATCATATGCTAAATATAACAAAGTATCTGATACCGAGTATAAATAGATGAGAAACTTTATTAATACATCTGTCAAAGCTGAAAATAAAACTTTTCTTCAACGTAAATTTCTATCTGATACGAAATTATTTCGGGGATTTTCCGAAATAATAAATATAAATAAAGAAAACAAGATTTTGTGTCGGCTGTTCAAGTTGACCAAACCAAGTTCAGACCAAAATAATATTAAAATATTGTCGTGGATTTTTCCACATTTAATTTTATATTTTACACTGCTAGTGTCACTGCATATCTCTTAAATGCTATATTTTTAAACAGCCTGTAAAGATGCTAAGACACTAATGTAATTCCGGTACCAAAAAATTATGAATCCAAAGTGATATCTAATTACCATCTTATGAGAATTTAACATCTCAAATACTTGATTTAACTAATGCTAAAACCAGTCTAATGAGACAATGTATTTAAACAGAAGCACTTGTTGAAAGCTAAATCCATTTCGCGAAATGTATGTTACAAATACTAGCAGGTCAACGAGATCTCTGTCTATAAAGGCCATGTTATTGGAAGAATAAGAATACCACTAGACGCTGACGTGTAGGTGTAAGTGCTATGAATATGAAATAGTTCTCTTTTTACTCCGAGATCCCGAAACATTGGCGTAACAGCGGAACAAATCCGTAAAGTTTTTAGGAGTTGTATGAAATGTCTGAGACCATTTGTTAAATGTTAATGCCCAGATATGAATAATGCATAGTGATCCGTCTGCTTGACTTCTAGGTTCTGTTTATGTTTTTGTCAAAGTTCAATTCGCTGCGAACACATGATCCTGCTCAGGGTTGGAGATGCAGAACGATGCGGATTATATATGTCGCAGTATTTGATATCCTACGACACTGATTATAATCCAAGAAGAGGTTTTGTTTCACGAAACTGGATTGCAGTAGTATCGAAATATACAGCGAATGCATATTATTGTCGTAAACAATTTTCAAATAAAATCGTGTGCGATGGGATGGAAATATACCCGCTATGACACAGTAAGTGAGATATACGTAATAAATACCAAAAGTAAAACGTAATGATGGTATTGGCATTGTGACTATAAGGTTATCTAATAATTAATTTGTATTCTCATAGTGTAGGCCCAACAAGCAGGAAGAAAAAGCCTAAAAAAAATTATGAATCCAAAGTGATATCTAATTATCATCTTATAAGAATTTAACATCTCAAATACTTGATTTAACTAATGCTAAAACCAGTCTAATGAGACAATGTATTTGAACAGAAGCACTTGTTGAAAGCTAAATCCATTTCGCGAAATGTATGTTACAAATACTAGCAGGTCAACGAGATCTCTGTCTATAAAGGCCATGTTATTGGAAGAATAAGAATACCACTAGACGCTGACGTGTAGGTGTAAGTGCTACGAATATGAAATAGTTCTCTTTTTACTCCGACATCCCGAAACATTGGCGTAACAGCGGAACAAATCCGTAAAGTTTTTAGGAGTTGTATGAAATGTCTGAGACCATTTGTTAAATGTTAATGCCCAGATATGAATAATGCATAGTGATCCGTCTGCTTGACTTCTTGGTTCTGTTTATGTTTTTGTCAAAGTTCAATTCGCGGCGAACACATGATCCTGCTCAGGGTTGGAGATGCAGAACGATGCGGACTATATATGTCGCAGTATTTGATATCCTACGACACTGATTATAATCCAAGAAGAGGTTTTGTTTCACGAAACTGGATTGCAGTAGTATCGAAATATACAGCGAATGCATATTATTGTCGTAAATAATTTTCAAATAAAATCGTGTGCGATGGGATGGAAGTATACCCGATATGACCCAGTCAGTGAGATATACGTAATAAATACCAAAAGTAAAACGTAATGATGTTATTGGCATTGTGACTATAAGGTTATCTAATAATTAATTTGTATTCTCATAGTGTAGGCCCAACAAGCAGGAAAAAAGCCTTGATACCCTTAGCGAAAGTCACCAATCCATTAATTTTAAATTATATAGGATTGGTCAGTATTCTCCTGAATTCCTTATTTTCGAAAATAATAGAATAAGCCATCGAATTTCAACTGCAAAGGCATATGTGTACAAATAATAGTATTCAGTCTACAGTCTATCAGACTTCAGATCTGGCCACAGGTATACAACTGCACTCTTGCAAGTTACAGGCGACATTTTTTATACAGCTGATAAAGGTAATGTAACTACCTATATTGATATTACTTGACTTTACCTTAAATATTAAAATATTATTGTCAATATTAAAATACATAGATTTTGCAGACCATACATCGAATTTAATACTGCACTACGTAACAAGTAGGTCTTAAGCTGTGGTTTATGAAGGAAATTCTTCTCAGTTTTTAAATATTTCCGAAGGTGTTCCCTAAGGCTCAAATGTATTCAGGTTGATGATAATAAAAGTACATAAAGTAAAGGTAAAATAAAATTTATGAGTTTTTATGAAAATTTGCATAAATACTTAATTAAATTTAAGAATATATTTTAGATGCCATTTATTTATTTATTTATTTTTAAACACACATTAGAGATACGCGATATATATATATATATATATATATATATATATATATATATATATATATATATATATATATATATATATATATATATATATATATATATATATATATATATATATATATATATATATATATATATATATATATATATATATATATATATATATATATATATATATATATATATATATATATATATATATATATATATATATATATATATATATATATATATATATATATATATATATATATATATATATATATATATATATATATATATATATATATATATATATATAATATAATATATATATAATATAATATAATATATATATATATATATATATATATATATATATATATATATATATATATATATATATATATATATATATATATATATATACTATATATATTATATATATAACAGGAGCTATTACGTTTATCAGAACGGTCCTAAATAGTTGCTTAAGTCAAACTCACCCAGAGGGACGTATACCCTGAGGAAGGACGGCTCCTGGAAGATTTCAAAACGTATTCAATAGAGACAGTTAATTAAATTAATCGAAAATTCCATCAGAATTCGCAATAGCAAACAGTAAGTCATCGAGCTAAACTGCGAGAGAATATAATGAGAGATTTTGATATAAATACTCTTTGATATGATTTATTTCTAGAAATCCGTGTTGTTCCGAAACAACAGCTAACAAACTTTATTTATACTCCGATGCGACCAGTTAACGCTAGATTTCACTAGCGGAAATTCGAATTCGCTCTTTGCCATTAAGAACTTTGTACGTAATTTCCTTAGCAGCTATTCTGATTTCGAAATATCCTCCGAACTTTCAGAACTTTTAAATACATCATGTCATTAGCACGCAAGGCGCGTTTATGACTTTTCTATCACTGCTTCTTGTGTAGTATAATTCAGATTTGAATTGATTTGATCTTTTTGCATTATAGAATATATTTAAATACCTTAATAAAATAAACAGAAAACATACATATTACAAAGATAAAATGAGACAAACTTTAAATCTGGTGTATTTATTTTTTTATATATTTATTTGTTTATTTATTTATTTATATTAGTATCAATATGACCAACAGTTGACACTGGATTTTCTTCTTCTCTAGTTATTGCATTAATTAATCTGTTTTAAAAATCCATTTTTTGTATTTTGATATTTTGTATTAGGTTCACTTTATCCATGTTATAACCATAAATATGTATACTTCTTAAAGATAGCGTAGTATAAGGTCTATATGTGTATCACGTGACCCCTGGGATGACCGCCCTTCTCCACTAGAAGTTATTCGTGGAACTGATGCTGCCTGTAGGGAAAAGTGGTCTGTCTGCACTCTAAACAGACAGTGACGCTCGAGACAGAACCTACGCTCCGAAGCGTCACAAAACTAATATATTATCCAAATGCAGTACACGTTCTCTCTAATATCAGCTACAGTTTCAGTTTAGCTTAGCTGTAATACTTAACAATTGATGCCCTATTATTCCGGCGTCAGTACTATTAATTGTTAATATAATTTCATTTGCTTGCCATGTTCAATCCATCCATATTTTAAATTCTAATTTCCATAAATTCCAACAGGATGCTACAGGCATCAGTTTGTGATTCTGTGTGTTCTCCTGGAACAACGCATCTCCGCAGAGGGAATTAAGTTCTAAAAATCAATATTATTATTTTAGACGTAGCAATTTTGTCAAAAAGGTCATGTTTCGAAAACAATTAGTAACATAAGTCAATAAGGAAGTACAAAAAAATTATGGTGCAAATGATGTATATAATAAAACATATCGTGTCGGGTGTGAATGAAACCGTTGTTTTCTAATTTGTTGGTAGCTACTCATAAGCTAATTAGTCTACAAGTCCTTTTCCCCACATCTCCCAACAACTCCACACTCCTCGCCTTTAACATCGTTTTCCTGGTTTTTTGAATGAACAACGATGATTGCGCCATTCGCCGCAGCACTAATTGCCCGCTCGTCATTAATGCATGCTTTTAGAACAATTAGCTTCT
The DNA here is from genome assembly GCA_964058915.1 of Tetropium fuscum. Taxonomy (NCBI): domain Eukaryota; kingdom Metazoa; phylum Arthropoda; class Insecta; order Coleoptera; family Cerambycidae; genus Tetropium; species Tetropium fuscum. The sequence goes on along the minus strand of CAXKVY010008885.1, from coordinate 5,232 downwards.
TGAATAATGAGATAAATTGTTGGTTATACTTAAATGAGATTCGTGACGTTGTATGTAATTAAGGGCGCGCAACCCACAGTTAACCCAGTTAGAGTAAATTAAAAGGCCGGTTCAAGAGCTGGGTTCAGTTTCAACGCATAACCGTTGGAAAAACGGAGGGCGGCATGCGAAGGGAACCGCTAGGAAATCTTAATGGGCGGCAGAAGTGAACTAACTTAATTTGATCTGGAAATAAATGCAACCGGCACATTTCTACGAGGCCATATACAAATTTTGGCAGTAATATACGAGGTTTGTAAATTAAGTGATAAGAATGAATAAGTGAAATTAAGTAAATGAAACATTTTTTTTATTCAAATAGAGTTAAAATTCAATATTATCTCCCTCAAAATAATATCCGTATGAGGCCACACAACGCTGGAGACGGTTCTTCCAATCCTCATAGCAGTGCTGGAACTAGGATATTGGAATAGCCTTCATGTGGTCGGTTACACGCTTATCTTACGGTTATTTAAATGTTTTCGGATATCGCAAAATTACACCATAGTATTTACTGGTTTTCTTCCTCATTCCATTTTGGTCTTGCAGAAGGTTCTCTGATTTCGGATTTTTTTCATCACGAATTCATTAGTCAAAATCTAATATCAGTCGACTTTCTTCCTTACTTCTGAAAATGCCTTAACTACCCACCAAAAAACCCGGGGCCATGACAAAACACTATCTCTGTAGTAGGTCTGCTGAAGTTTTACAAAAGTTTCCGTTGCATTGTGCCCAAGTCCGAAAGAGAACCTGATAGTATACTGTTGCTTGAAATTGATGTCACCTATTTTTATAATACACCAGAAAAAGTTTCACGAAAAAATTGCTACGGGCAACCAATGACTTGCGAGTTCAAACTTGCACTGAAAGAGTACCACGTGTTTGGGATAAGCCGACCGACTCTTTCAGATATTTTTTTAACAGCTTGATGGAAATCCGTTATTTTATATTTTTTAGGATATTGTTTTTAGCGTAATTTAGCACACATAGACCCTGTAAACACCGTGCGATATTAAGCTATGGATGGCGTAGTTGTAAACTTTGAACAATCGTGATGTGTATGGGAATATTTTGAGGTCATATAGAGGTTTCAAATGAAAGTTCATTATTTAAACATTTTCAGATTCCTGATGGCAATATTGAAGTCGACCTGCTTCGAAATTTGTCAAGGTTGTCTGTTATATAACCACTCGTATGTATGTAAATGTGGATCAATTATGTTCTTAATGAACGAGGAACAATATGTTAAAATAGAGCGCCAATGTACAAAAAATATACTGCGGGTGCATTGTTATATACATATATGCTTATATGCTGTGGGTGCATTGACCTTTTAGGTATTTCAAAGAAATACCCCATAAGTCCCTAGACTCATATACAAATACATAGCCTGAGCTGTTTATATCTCGCAGTCTAAAACCTTATTCCAGTTCCATGAACGTAGAGTTTTATTATACTGTTATGCCATTTTATTCACAACTCGCCATAACAACTGTATAAAGAGGTCACATAAATACATATCACTACAGCTATTCCCGCATGGGTTTGCAGTATATATTCTCACTAATATAATATAGTTTATATAATACAAGTTATGTTTAAAATTCTCTCATATCAAAATCATAGATTTCAAGGGGACGGTGGTCGAGCGGTTTAGCGAGTTCGCTCTACGGCGCGATCACCTAGCAGCAGTGATAGTTCAATTCCCCACTGGTGCGAAATCAATTTTCAATAATTTATCCCCCCAAGATTAACTAAGATCTTTTTCAGGTTTCCCTCATTCCTGCACTGAATGGTGGTTAGATTAGTCGATCTTGGGCGCATGTAAAATTTACAATAAATGCAACCCGGCATCAAAAAATATGGTTTTAAAGAAAAGGAATTATACGAAAGATAGCGTTTTTGTCCTTGTCCTTTTAATGGCCGACTTAAACTAAAAAATTCGTAAAGATGAGAAACATATTTTTTCGTAAATAAAAAAACTTACGCTCTTAGCGAAAAAGGTTAAATGAGAAAGTTGTAGGTAATGATTAGATCTCTATATTCATATTTACGAGTATCGATTGCTATATTACTTTTCGCCATATAGCGGAAAAACCGTCAAAATCAGCTATTTTTGTTTTTGTCGTATCTTTTTCAAGTGGACGTCTTAAAACTTGTTACTTGCTGTAACATGTGCGTTTTTAAAAAACTATCTGGGCTCCAGAAGGAAAACAATTAAAAGAATAACAAAAATAGTCGATTTTTTATTTAACCTTTTTCGCTAAGCTTTATTTATTATAGTTACGAAAAACCGTTTTTCAACTTTTGGAATTTTCCGCCATTAAATTGCCAATGACAAAAAATGGCTATCATTATTTTCTATATTTTGTTTATATGACCATTTTTATTTATGGGCAACTTTTATACCTATTCATTGGACTATTATGGGTTGGACTGAGTGGTAGATATATTTGACGAGTATTATAAATATGTTATTAACATGGTGTTATTGTGGAATGTCAATGCTTCTTTTAACATTTATTTATACAGTTAACATTGAGTAGATAGTCCATATTGTGTAGGTGCTTTATAATTTGTCATCGATTGCAGGTACGTTACGAGAACAGAAAGTAAGGACAAACATTTCTTACTCCTTTTTGTTGATACCAATTGTCAATTTCCTGTATGGACACTTCTTCATACTTACGTTTTGTACCAACTATGATTGAATTAGCTACTAAATTAAATACTAAATACAGAAGAAATGCAGAAGTATGTAATATCATAAAAGATTATTAAAACACAGAAATATTAAGTAGAAGTATGAATTATCATAAAAGGTTATTAAAAACACAATATTTTTATAAATAGAATTAAGAAAACATAATTAATATACCTTGGAAATATAGTATCTTCATACAAATAGATATTATTATTCAGATTAATGAACGAGAAATATTTAATAGAAAACCTATGTGTTTCATTTTATTTTAATATATAATGCCAATAATACATTGGTATGATTAATATATGTAGGCAACACTTACTACACGCTGCTATATATGAGTTAAGATTAATAATTCAGGCCAGCCTTATTACAGACATTGCTGTCTTACTTGTTTTCTATACACTTTCAAAAAGCAGATTGTTATATTTTATATGACATGGCATCTGAAAAAGGTTATATGATCTATAATATCGATTCAATGGAGATTATTAATATGCGGAGCTGAAATTTGCATTAAATTTTATATGGTAAGTACTTATTATCATTTATTGAAAGTTTTCTATGCTTTATATTTTACATATTCGTCATATTTTTAATAAGCCAGCTTTATTAGAGTAGAAAGGCGCCTTTGTTTACGTAGTTTTGGTGTTTTGTAGTATTTTCCCATCCTTTGAAGGTTATTTCATAGGTACTGAATCTGGGTGTACGCTACCAAAAAACTCCAGGATCTATCACGAACAATCGATTTTTTAAAATTCAAGATGGTAGCCGCATTTCCATCAGGAGCAGAGCTATACGTAATCATACAAAGCGTCTTTTTGTCATTTTTAAGCTGTAGTACTTAAATTGTACTTTTCTGGCCAATAACTTTTTTGTTTATTAACCGATTTTAATCATATTGGTGTCGTTGCTTACATAAAATAATAGACTATCGACAGATAGTTCCAAAATTTTTGTTCCAATATTGAACCCTGCTTACTCCCGAATGTATGTGCGTCCTAAAAACTTAGTCGTAAATTATAAATTCAGATTATTGACAGATAGTCATGTCTACTATCAACGCTGAATACATATTTGTTTTCCTGTTGACGAACCTTAATTGGGTGATTAACAAAACATGTTTACACAAACAACATGAAATATATAACGTCCTTCAGGTAAGTAAATAAGACTAAAAACTACAATAGAAAAACAATTTTTTGGCGACGCTGCCTGGCTTGTTGTGTTAAACAAAATGTAAACCGTACGTCACTAAATTATATCTAAAAAAAAGTCCCCGCCACTATTCTTTGCGTATGCCTCATAACCACATGATGGTTTAAGACGATTTAAATAGGGAGACAAACAGTGGCAAACAGTTGAAATAGATGACATATTCCAAACACTTATTATTGAAATTTTAAAAGAATTAATATTTAACACGTTGAGCCCCACGTGTTAAATATACACGCTGGCGCTGATAAGCATTTTGATTCTCAATCAAAGAACAATAGGAACGATCTTGTGACCCCGTACAAGGAGTTGCAAATAAGCATTACACTTGGAGAACCGTGGTAGACTTCTTACACAACACAACAAAATAGTTTATAATATTTTTTTTGCGATATCTCGTTTCCGATGCCTTATTATATTCTTTGGACATTGCTCAAAACTAAGATAGTTAACATAGCCTTAATCATGAAAGATTGATGTTCAGTATATATATATATATATATATATATATATATATATATATATATATATATATATATATATATATATATATATATATATATATATATGCATATATACCTTATTCCAATTAAATGAGAATAAGCTACCATCTGACTTCTAGGAAGCTGCTCGGTGCCGGACATTTCGAAACAGACGGTAACTTCTTCTTGCAATTAATGATTAAACTTCACCTAAACTTCGAGAGCAGCGCGCAGAAGTTTTCGATAAAATTTGCATAGCACAATAAATAATATCCCCTTAGATATAAATCAGACGGATAGCACAGAACTTCCTAGAGAAACATTGAATCGTGTAATGCATATCGATTCTGGGGGACGTCCAAGTTGTAGAACAGCTGAAAAAAATACTACAATAACAAGGGCGCATTAGTGGATTGCACACGTCCAAATTGGGGCAGACTTAAACCACTGGCTGGTAGTTTGAACAGGGATTGTATAATAGCAAATATGCATGCCAACACTGCCGCATCGAAAACTAGTATGGATCGTCAATATATCGTTTTGTAATACTCTTGATAATTATATAGCTGCATTTTTATATAGCTGTTTATATTTATAGTTTCCTGATAACAGTCGTTCTCAATATTCTAACATACCTATATATATATATATATATATATATATATATATATATATATATATATATATATATATATATATATATATATATATATATATATATATATATATATATATATATATATATATATATATATATATATATATATATATATATATATATATATATAT
>CAXKVY010008884.1:0-46917 GCA_964058915.1 Tetropium fuscum | reverse complement strand
TTCCTTCTAGAATCTAATATGCCTCAGCGCGAACTACACACATGAAAGTAGCCGAAAATGGTAGAAATACGATATGGTCAGGTGACTAATCGAGCTGTTAGTTGAGGGACTGGACTATATTATGAAAATGAAATGAAGCATTCTCATACACTTTTAAAAACAGTTTATCAATCCTCAACAAAGATTATTAGTGGTAATATCAATGTTAACAGTTTACCTGCGAACCTATTTTCAAGTTTTATGGGAAACAGGAAACAAGAGCTGTGCCTCCTCCAATTTTCTCTCTTTTTTTAAAATATTTTACTTTCACTTTTCAATTCATTTTCAATCATTTTTACGGTAGTAGGTACCTATCGTACATTGTTAGCGTCTTGTTCGCCAACTGGTACCAACATAACGCTATAACAAGCGTAAAGTATCATCATCTGTCGTATTTAATTGTGCACCCTGTACATATAGTTTGTAAATAAACCATTGGCAACTATCCCACCGGCATCATTGTGGCAAAAAAATGGTGCTTTTTTACTTTAAACCTATTTATTATAGGGGAAAATGTTATCAGATTGTTGTCTTATAGGTTATAGCCACATAACAAAGACCTTATTCTGTGTTATAGCGTTGACTGAAGACTGAAGGCAGAAGGAATCATGTTCAGTCAACGATTGGTAGGTACGATTGATTGATCTTTTTTAATTTTAGACTGTACCTATAGAACGTTTTTAAAAGTAACTTGAAATAAACGAGTCTCATGATATGAAGATGATATTTGAAAAGTCACAGATGTTTATAAAATTATTTCTAAAAAAAAGCCACAGAGAAATGACAGCAAAACAGAAGCAAAAACAAAACAAACAGATGATTGAAAAAAATAACTTACATCCTATACGCGTTGATTGTTTTAGACATGTTTCTGCAGCATATATCCAATAATAAGCACTGTTACCATTACCACACGAGCGTTTTGAGCGTCTGTTAGTATAAAAACTATAATACTTGAATCCTAACTATTAAGGCGGATCATAAAATCACGGACGTTGCAAAAATATAATCTACTCTCGGTAAGACGCTTATATCGAAGCCACAAGTGAAAAACGCATACAAATCGTTTACTGTATGTAATTGTTATTGTTATCTGGAACAAAAGAAATGCCTTCAAAACACAAAATGATTTAACTGAAAATTATTTTATTCGCTCATGATTACCTATCTGCTCTAACAAAACTGGCCAGTTATCATAATCTACATAATATACACACAGGTATATTTTTATCGACATCAAAAATCAATAAACACGGATAACCCATTTAATTTAAATCCTACGGTAAATTTTCCTGCTTTATCTTATGAGTCTGTGAAGTGAAAATCAAGTAGGTAGGTACCTAATCAAGTCCTATAAATAATAAACTCAATACAAACTCCCGTTTAGCGAGAAGCCTAACTACCTAATAACAAATACCCTACCTAATTAATCAGAGACGAACGCAACTTCTTGTAAGCATGATGGCGTACAATTTTCTTTCTATAATAATGAATATTTTTTTGATATCCGAAGATTTCACTCCAAATATTTAATAAAGTTGGCCGGTAAAAGTAGATAGGTATTTGTTTAGGATGGGCCTGGATTTGTAGCAGATACGACTACTCATAAAGTGAATGCCAATGCACATAGAAAAAATAACCTGGGGACATAACAAAAGTCCATGTTAAAATAATAATATAGGTATAGCTTATAGCTACTAGTACTGACTATACAAAAGTATTTTGGGTATTTTTAATATACACGAACTAGTTCTGAGTCACCACGTACGATATTCTACAGAAATATAAGAAACAATAATACCTAATTATTAAATATTGAATTGCATGTTACTTCTAAGGTATACCTACGCCATCAAATCGTATTTTTAAATCCGCATATTAAAAATTTTGAAATTTTCTGGGCGAAAGTGAAACGCATTTCTAATCCGCTGCCATCGAGACTGATTTATTTCGTATCCTCGTCCTAGCGAAGCCTCAGATTTACGTGAAAATAACAAAAAAAAGTAATAGGTATCACACATACGTATTAAAGCACGTTATAATAATCAGTACATCGTTTTTGCATAAAATAAATAAACCGGGTAATGAAGGGAAACTAATCACTTAACTAAAAGTTACATTTTTGGGGAGGGTGTGTCTTTCTAGCAATATACGCGGACGTCTACTGGCGCCTCCGGCGCCGCATTTGTTACACTGCGTCCCGACGAAACGCCTGCGCACTTATACAAGTCAAAGCGATTGGGGATACTCTGGTTTCGTTTTTTTTTATGTCGCATCGGCTACGAGGGATGCAGAAAAGAACGTATGCAGTTTTGTTTATTGATCGAAGGAGAAACAGCAACACGTTTCAAAGCCCATACAGCTGTGCATCGCCACAGATTTCATTTATAACCTCACAAATGTTTGTTTTAATTTTCGATAGGACGTACCTCCCTACTGGAAGCTGGAAGTATGTAGATTGTACATCACACATTATTTAATATTACACTGCTACTCCCCTGACAAAAATACAAATACCTAAGTCCTAGGTACATGCCCATTTATGTACCTACTTATGTGAATATTAACCACAATTATTTATTAATTTTTATAATGAGTAGGTATAATGTTGTAATCTCTAATTATAGGTAGGGTAATATTTACAGTATGTAGGTACCTATATAAGTGTAAAACTAGTAAAACTACCCAGATACTACCTGTCAGTCACAGAAAAAATAGGCATAACTAAAATTCGGTCCGGTTCTCACCTCTCCCCAACTTTTTGACATTCACTGTATTTTGTATACATGAGGGAAGAACAGTTTTAATTTAGGTTTTTTTAAAAGTTGCCTGTAAAGCGATCGTTGATTAATTTATTAATTTTTTACTTTTTAATTTATTCTAATTTTTCACAGCAAAAAGTACCTACTTGATAAAATGTAATTATTAATCTATATTAGGTACACCAAATATAGGTTATCGAAAACTTTCGTCCGAGCTATGAAATTATTCCATGTAAAATCTATTTCTAATAACGTTACCTACTTAAATGATCCGGATACCCGAGTATTTTCAAATCTGTTCATGCAATACCTAATTAACGAAACCGTGCTCAGTGACCATAAAAAGAAATTATAAAAAACTGTAAAGGAAGAATTAACGAATTATAGGTACCTACCTATACCTGTATTATAATACCGAGACACTATTAGCTACGAATAAACTACAACAAACGCATTTATTATCTGATCTGTAGTTAGTAAATACACCGTCCTAATAATAAGTTTAATAAATAATAATAGGGGAAATAGAAATGACTAATATTCGCCTACCGTGAGCAAATCTAGCAACCACTTGATGTTTCCCGAACGAAAACAAAAGAAACGGGGATGGGTGCAAGATTCCACGGGAAAGAAGCTAGTGCTCCGTATACAACATAAATTACTCACATTTAATCGTAAACCAACACATATAAACGTTAAGAAAAACCCTAGTACTTCGTCTACACAATCACTTTTTACGGCCTTCTATTATGGCTGCTACATTAACCGCAACCTCCGTTGGTTGACAGTTCTTGACATGAGAGAAATTTAAGACGACATCCACCGGTAGAACGTTTAAAGTCAAATTACGAAATGGAACACCACCGCCATCTATGACAATAAATAGATACAGATACTGCATTTTCACTAAGCCTGTGATAGTGCGTGGCTAACCTAAAACACCTTATGTTAGCCACGGATAGTGTGATGTGATAGCCAGAAATAGTATATTATCTATGGCCAGTAGGTAAAAGTAGTTGTGATGTTCAGTACGTACCTACCACAGAACACCCCATGTTCTGTGGCACCTACGCAAGGATGATCTATAATCGTTGGCACCACATACGTGAAGAGTACGTAATAGTTATTTGTGTGTTAAGAGCGCAAAGTACTGCATTGCCGCTTGCGGAAGAAATTTGCTCTGCGTCGCGCGGTATTCTTTCAAAAGCGGCAATGGCAGTTTGTGCTCGTAATACATACAACATTTTTTCTACAATCGCTTAATACAATGTGTTCCTGTATGTATTTGACATATGTTTATATATGAACCGATTTTTATAAGTTTTTTTGTTAGCTACATTTCTCGTGTCATTTTTGACTGACAAGCGCCTGCTAAGGAATTTATAATAAAGAAGGGAGCGGGAATTGACACTATTGCCGTTTTAAAGCGACAATTATGTCATCATCTGAAATGGCGTACTTTGCGTTGAGAATTGAAGGCGCAAAGGCCTACTATTGAGGCGATTGTAGAAAAAAATGTAGAGAGTATTAGCAGTGATATATATATAATGAATATGTCTCTGGTATTAGTTAAATAGTCAATAATATGAAATTATATACTTAACTGCTAAAAATATGTATGCTACTCTCATTGATTCGTAAAGTGTACAAAATAAACAAAATTAATTAATGTGTATATCTGAATGTAGGTATAAAACTATGGCTAACAAATCAAGAACCTTACACAAAAAGCAAACATTTTTTAAGATCGTAAAAGTCTTTTAAAGCCCTTAAAGTATATACCTTCATCAGCTCTTTGTTCTGTGGTTATGTGTGAGTTCTGTGGATGTTTCTTAGTTATCTCAGAGAACACTACACCGTAATGTTCTCTGGTTATCTGAAGTCTGCAGCACAAAACGTGGATGTTTTGTTTTGTGCTCAGTCAGTATATTATGTTTTGTGTTTGTGCAACAAAAAGTGTCTGCATATGGCGATCAACTAGGCGTGCACAGTGATTTTTCATTAATTTACGTTTCATCGTTGTATATTTAATATCTGTTACTTTAATATCGTCGTTTATCATTTTTCCCATAACGCATTGGCTTAACTTATTGCGAGAAACCAGTGCATTTCGATTACCACAAACACGAGGTGTGATATTATTAGGTACCGTACCGTTACGTAGCTATTCTATATAGAATTATAATTTCAGATTATTAAAATATTGCATAGTACCTACGTATTTTTTTATCGCATTAGGCTATATAATCAGTATTGTACCTTTGGTGACGTCTTTTTTGTTTGCAGATTGAAAAAATTCTAGAGAAGTTGGCGTTTTCTTCGAATTGATACTGGTACAAACTTTTTTGGTTCCCGAAAAGTTACCGTCCAAAAGGGCGCTAATATTTTATATGACTTTAGAAAGACACAAAGGTAAGTGCACTTTAAAACCTTTAAAGGGACATTAAGGGTAGTCTAAACTCCTTGTAGTTTAATAGTATGAATAGGGCATGTGGGTGGGATGTTCATATGAAACAGTAGTTTATATGGGTAGGCGCATTCTTTTCGGGAATATTCGATAAAATGGAGAGATGATGCAGAGCAAAATGTGTATCTGAATCAGTCTGACATCAAAATTATATGTAACTAATCTATTAAAAACTAATACCACTTCTTTAATAGAATAGTTAAATGATATTCTATTACCATGCGTGTGAGAGCATGTAATATGTAATAGGGTTTAATTTAAAATTGTTGTATGATACCTAAGTACAATGATTTACATAGATGCAATATAATATATGAATGAGCTGATCCTTTATGTACCTATAATATGTGAATTTTATACCCACCCACAAGTTGTGGGAAGCTCTAACCTCATATTATATTTAATTACTGATTGGTACTCCAATTTACTTGTTAACATATAATAGGCATGTCATGTAAGACTTAATAATTTATTATGTAATTAATAATGATTGTGGAAGCACAATATAATTTACTTTTCCCTGCTCCCTAATTATTATTATTATTAATGTAAATATAAAATTGCTGATTTAAATTTAATAGTGTATGTAGGTAATTGACATTGAACTAACTACATTTTTATGATCTGTTCATTTTATAACATTGCTATAATCGCCAGAATTTTCGGATCACGGTACGTCACTGATTATAATAAATTTAACGCTAATATTCAGTGGCGCATCCAAATATTTTGTAATGGGGGTTGAGCAATTGAAATATAACAGTAACAGCTTCCGTGGGCCTATTGTGAATATGATAGGTAGGTATACGTTTATGTTTTCTTTGGGCAAAACAATCGCGAACTTTATTTTCCTGTCGCGTGTTTTTTTTTCCTAAAAATATTTACGTATTATATTTGTACGTCCTTGGATCCCGAAACTAACCGGATTAGAATCGCGCTAAGATATCTAGGGGGCAAGGTACTCCCATCCCTCAATATCTTTGTTGATCAATTCTAATCATTTATTTTGTGGCAAATAAAGCGAAAACGGCGAGGGACATTCAAAATGGTGTTTCGTAAAAGGTCGCCAGTGCGAAAGCCCGCGATTTTTTTTTTTGGTGTCGCAGCCAGCCAAAGCAAGCAGCTCAACGTCCGCAATGGGGTAATCGATACGGAAAGTTGCGTCGCACGGCGCTTGTTCCCCGCTATCGATTCGTAGGCGGCCTACGTGGCCTCCGCATCCTCCTGAAACAGTTCTGGTGCTGCTGGTGAACGTCCTCAACCATACCAGGCCTCAAGGAAGCGGTGCAGACGGGGCGCAAAGCCTCCTCCATGCCCATGCTGTCGACTTTACATGATGATGGTTGCCACAGTACGTATTTCGTGTCAGTTGCTTGCATTTAGAAAGGATTGAATTGCATCCCGATTGCGCGACATCACAAGCATTATCATGGAAAAATTTAAGCTTTTTGTTACTTTCAAGAACATTCGTCGTGAATCGAACCAAAATCTAACATACCCACCTATGTTTATAATAATCGTATCACTGGCTTAAAAAATTATGATTTAATCGATTTTGTAACGTTAACAAATTGCATCATTAAAACATCACGATTGCGACACCATTTTGATGTTCTGTGACGTCTTTTTTTAAAACAAAAATGCGCGTTTTTAACGTCATTATTCCCTCAAAATTTCAATGTAGCGTTTTAATAGATGTATCCCTTTGGATTCCATCAGTGTTTAAACCTTCGAGCGGTGCTCATATTATGGAACTATGCAGATTAACAGTACTCGGCTCCATACGTACTAATAATAAAATAAATTCGAATATATTACTTAAATGTTGATTTTACAACCAAGTACCAATCAGATGAATACCACCGCGGATTGAACTCTCCTGTAAAAGCAGTGTTGGTAAACAGTGATTAAACCTGTAATGAAAACAGCTAGGCACACGGGTAAGGAACATTTTTTACAACATCCGGAAATATTAGTCTGAAATTGCTTTTTTCTAATTTTGACATAGTGACATTTTTCAAAACCCTTTGACTTTAGGAAACGTCTTACTTTTCACAACTAATTACGAAAAGTAAAATTTTACGCAACTGGTTTTGTAACGTTCATTTCATTGTAGGTTATTTTGACCTGACAACCTATGAAAGTGATAAGCTGTCAACACCGTTACAACCTACTGGATTGTTTTTAAACGTATACAATTCAGAATTTTCGTCTCATAAAATCAAAATTGGTGAAAATTTAAAAAAATCGCATCCATTTGTGGAACGCGCTAGGGCTCGTTCCGCAGAAATCTGCTCGTTACACAAAATAGTGCTTTTCCCAACTAGTTACATAAATAGCTATTCCTTTCTATTTTCGCGCGAAGTGATCTGGGTTCAATTTGTTTCCGGGCTGTCACCCGGTCTGTCAAACTATATATCTTTTCCAGAATATGACAATTATTATAAGTTTTTCTTATCGAAGGAAAATATATTTCATGTAAGTATTTTTTCCATTAAAATCATCATGAAACACAATTTTCATCGGGTTATGTAATAAAATCGACAAATCTAAAATTAATTAAAACTGTGATTGTCGAATAATTATCCGTTTGTGCCTTATACATCGGTTTTATTGCTTTTATTATTTCATACGTAAACATTATCATATTCTCTAATATCTATGCTATATAGATTAGCATACTATATAGCATAGATATTAGAGAATATGAGGTATGCTATAGAAATAATTGTATTGATTTACACACACGTACTTGGGACATTACGCATTTTGATATATTTTGTTGTAATAGTGACACATGTTAGTGAGTAAACCAATATTTCAAGAACATGTCTAATCGATTTGATAATGAAACAAACAAAACTTAATAAACCTAGGACTGATTTTCTTTTTGTTCGCCCTGTATTGTGGTAGCTACTTAAGGGGGGGATTTTGTAAAAAAGTGATATGGCGAAAAAACCGCAAATCGGTTGGCCCGGGAGGTGATGGTGTCTGTGAGTAAGCCCTTGAACGCGTGGTATTTTTTAGCCGATTGTGGTGTTTTTTAGCCAGTCGTGACGTATATATTGTATTTTACTTCAGCACACAGTGGAGAATCATTAAAAAATAGTAAACTGCATGTTAAGTAGAAGTGATCATAGATGTCCGGGCTAGTGTGTGAAATAGTTTGTTATTTGCCTTACCTAGTTCCTAGTTAAATTATTCTTCTGTTCTCATGAGCATTGAAAATTATCTCACTCACTGGCGGGAACAATTGCGAATACGTTAATAGAATAGTGCCCAATTATGTAGATTTTTCCTAGCGATTTGTGTTCTCGTCTGAACCTCTGCGGTAAAAATATACATACAAAATCCCTGCCTTAGGTTTACATCAGGCTACTTAAATTAAGTCATGGTATTAATTTAATACCATACCTATTTTCCATTCAGATAATCAATAATTGCAATGAAGAGAATCGTTCAGGAAATGAAATATATCAAATATCTTCATAGGTCAAGGACAATGAAGAGAGTACTCTAGGATTCTAGAACATAGTATTAGTATACCAAACATTTGTTTATTGAAAACTGTTCAAAAAATTGTTATTCTTCACAACTTTGCATTTGCTGAACAGAATGTTGTTCAATAATTGAATTTAGGTACATATATTTATAATAGCCTAGTCAAATTAAACAAAAATAGGGCGATCGGTGGAAAAAATTCCTAGAGAGTTGGAACTTTTTTTAAACGCTTCCTTTACACTTAGGTAGACATATAGCAAAAGTCCCCGAAGGTGGGGGTGAACTCGAGAAAGGGGGGGGGGGTTAAAGTTAAAATTGTGCAGTATTTTGCTTATATCGCGGAAACGGTCAGAATGTGGTTGTTCTACGATTGTCGTCAGCGAGGATGTGGATCTGGTCGCGTTAGGTCCAAGGGAACGAGAGATAATTTTTTTCAAACCTGGTAGGGGAAAGGAGGAAAGCAAAACTTATTCTTCCAAGGAATTGCAAGCACTTGATATTTCCAAGAGCATTTTGTTCATTCACGCGTTTAGTGGCTGCGATACCACCTGTGCGATTTTCCGAAAAGGCAAGTCAACATTTGCTAAATTATTCATAAGGAACAGCGCCCTGCATTTACTCTCCAACGTATTTTACACAAAGACTTCAACACCTAAGGAAGTTGCAAATGCCGGGGAGCAGATCTTTCTAGCATGTACAACGCTAGAATAACAGATATGAACAAACAGCGCTACGCAGCATTCCTAAAATCCTCAACAAGGGTGAAGCCAGACCTCTCCTCCCTACCTCCAACTTAGGGTTCTGCACTGCAACACTCATACAGAGTCTATTTGCAACTTCAAGAATGGCTGGGCAACAAACTCAAACCTACTGATTGGGGTTGGATACAAGGAGCAGATGGAGATCTTCATCCCTTGACAACCTTAGATCAACCTGCCCCAGCTGCAATCCTTTCAAAAATATTCTGCAGTTGCACCAAAGGCTGTGGTGCACGTTGCGGATGCCGCAAGGCAGGCATCAATTGCTCTTCAGTATGCTATAACTGTGAGGGCGCGTGCACGAACGGCCCTCCATTTGAAGTCGACAATCTGGCATATGAGGATACTGTAAGTTTTATTTAAATTGTCTACATTATATCATCTGTCTATTAATATTGTAATTAACAAGATTGTAACTAGGTTTTCAATGTTTAGGATGAAGATGAAAATGCAACTTATGAGGACGACTTGGAATCAATGCATTCAATTTAATGTGTTTTACTCAAATCATTTATATTAAATCAACTATCTATTGATATTGTACTAAACAAGACAGTATAGAATAGCTATAGAACCTCGTGACCTCATATCCAGTCTAATGAAGTGTTGGACCCAATAAATTTAATTTATTGTTTTATTCAAATCATCTATTAAGTCAGTATTATCAATCTTGTACAGTACAATACTCTACATGCACATAAAGCACATTTTGTGAAATGATTTTTCTTTTAACAGCTCGCTTACGGTTAGTCCTACGACAAAAATGCAAAGGAACATTTTTATATGAAATCTTATCAGCTTTCATTTTGTAAGCGGGTAAAAAACGATAGGAGTAATCGTTTCCGAAATATAAGCAAAAAACTGAACTATGGTACCTTTAAACCCCCCCTCTTCCTCGAGCTCACCCCCCACCCTCGGGCACTTTTGATATACGTCTGCCCAAGTGTAAAGGAAGAATAAAAAAAATTCAACTCTGGGATTTTTTTCCACCGATTTTTTTAATTTGACTGGCCTATAATGGAAAATTTGTATTTATTTTCAAATGACCAAAAATCATCAACGTATTTTATCCAATATTTGAGTCATCAGCAATAATATATCTTTTTAAGCGCCTAGAGATACTACTAGATAAATAATTGATTGTTTTAATCGCGCTAACACGCCCACGTCGCCACAATATCGAAAATGGGGGCGTTCCCGCTCTCGTGACGTAACCAGGCGAACGAGTCTTGCGTGTTACTGTTCGATGTTAAGCGGCTAATTTGAGTGGATTGTTTTGTGTCAGAGCTGGAACAATGGAGCCGGAGTTTCTACAAGCACAGCGTGACAATTTGCCAATAATTGACTCTTTCATGTTGCTGAACTTTATTGCACAAAATCCCGACTTTGTTGGTAACGAAAATATTGGTATATTTGTATATTATGGTATTCGCAAATATTAGACCCCGAAATACTAGACAATGGGCCGCCGTTCTTCTTCTCTCTTCATTGCTTTACACCATTTCCGTCGAATGTCCTGACATTTTGGTAACGAATTTTTTTTTATTTGGAATTGATCGCGTAGTGTTATTGCTCATGGGTACCACACAACGTCTCCGATAATTTCTTTTTTTTACTTGCACTACTTCCAGCGGAGGTGCGTTCTTCTTCTATCATTTACTGGTATCCGTTTATCAACACCGGCAAAATGTTAAAAATCTCTATATAAAGCCCGGCCCATTGCCGCCGATTCCTGTTCGCCTTGTGACGTCACGTCGGAGTGGAGCTGCGACTCACGATACGGGTGGCCGGGGTCAGACGCAATTTTAAATAATTACTACATTTTTAAAATCCACATGTTAATTTTTTAAACATCATTGGCATCATCAGTACTTCATAATCTCAATATTTTTCTTACTTTCAAAAAATGTGCACATTCTCGTTATTATGAAGTTTGGAGGAAAGTTTTTAGTTTTGCGGAAAATCAATAAATTTATTAATTTTCCCCAGGTATTGTTTATTTTCGACAGTCCGTATTATAATAAAAATAAAGTGAGTTTATATTTATGTTAAAAATGTTAAGTAGGTATAAGTATAGTATATTCACCAGAAAATTGGGGTATTAAATTTCCTTTCCTGTTAGTGAGATAAAAAAAATGTTAGTGAGATTGTGAGCAATTTAAGAGGTTTTTATTCAAATATCACATAGTTATGACAATAAATATCAAGTATTTGGTGGTAATAGAATCATTTTGTAATGTAATCAGATTCATATATATATATATATATATATATATATATATATATATATATATATATATATATATATATATATATATATATATATATATATATATATATATATATATATATATATATATATATATATATATATATATATATATATATATATATATATATATTTGTATTGGGCTTATGGCGTATGTACTCTTTAAAAATGTATAATTTTATTTTTCCAGAGAAATTATTAACAAAAAGCATAGTTGGGAGTTTAGGGCCCGAGCCAGCGAGGTGTATGACTTCGCAGCGACGTGAGCCCACCTGTTATAGGTATGTACGCATTCCTTTGCTGCGTCTGACGTTGACATGACTTGAGGTTTCAGGACTACAAAATTTTCATCCAATAGGCATCGGAAACTACAACCTTTCAGAGAAACGTGACTGGCTACATCAGCGATATTCTCCCTAAAAAAGCAGCAACGTTCAAGGGCAGCAGTGACCCAGCTCAACGCCGCCACCACCATTTTTCTGCCTAAAAGTCCATCTAACTTTCATCAATATGAGCGTCAACGTAAACCGAAGCGTGAGCGATGTATTTTATCGCTACAAAATGCCGCGGATCATGGCCAAAGTAGAAGGTAAGGGTAACGGCATTAAGACTGTCATAGTTAACATGGCCGAGGTGGCCAAGGCCCTCGGGAGACCGCCTACCTACCCGACCAAGTACTTTGGCTGCGAGTTAGGAGCCCAGACACAGTTCGACTTCAAGAACGAACGTTTCATCGTCAATGGCTCGCACGACGCCTCCAAACTGCAGGATCTGCTGGACGGCTTCATCCGCAAGTATGTCCCTGAAAATATTTAGCGATTTCAGGTTAATGAGTTTTCTGTTCCAGGTTCGTCCTCTGCCCGGAATGTGACAATCCTGAAACAGATTTGATAGTTTCTCCAAAAAGAGGGACTATCTCTCAGGGCTGCAAGGCGTGCGGTTACCATGGCCTTCTTGAATCCAACCATAAGCTGGTGACCTTCATCTTGAAGAACCCACCCAACTTGAACCCAGCAGTCCAAGGGTCCTCCTTAACGGAAGGCAAGCGGTCGAAACGCAGCAAACGTAATGGCGAGTCCAACGGCGACCAAGACGAACACGATTCCATGATTGACACCTCTGTCAACGATAAAACTGGCGGCGTAAGCTTTTAACTTTATTAAAAATGCTTTATAAAAGACTAGCGATGTAAGTATATATTCCGGTTTCAGGGTGGCAGCGATGATGATCAGACTGAATGGGCAGTTGACGTATCCGAGGAGGCGGTGCGAGCCAGGATGCTTGATTTGACAGATGGAGCAAAGAACATGACCATCAGCGACGACCTGGAGAAGTCTGAGAAAGACCGAATGGACATTTTGTACAATATGGTGAAGGCCAAAAGGGATGCCGGCATCCTTGAGAATGCCCAAGTTCAGAAAGAAATCCTGAACGAGGCTGAACGCCTTGAAATAAAACCCAAGGCTCCACTCGTGTTGGCCGAGTTACTCTTCGACCAAAACATCCTTGGCAATTTAAAGAAGTACCGCACACTGTTCTTGCGCTTCACGCTAAACGACAATAAGGCGCAACGTTACCTCATGGGGGGTCTGGAGCAGGTGATCGCATTGCATCGCGACAAGCTCATGAGCAAGGTGCCGGGGCTTCTGAAGGTCTTCTACGACATGGACATTCTCGGTGAGGCGTGCATTATTGAGTGGTCCGAAAAAGTAAGTCACTCGGACAGAAGCACTTTTCTGGTTTATGATTGTCATGCATTTGTTTGTAGGTGTCAAAAAAATATGTGTCAAAAGAAGTGAACCAAGAAATTCACGACAAGGCTGCACCGTTCATTAAATGGCTAAAGGAAGCAGATACAGAAGAGTCGGATAGCGAAGAAGAAAGCGACGATGACGTGGAGATTGAGTATAACGACCGGGCACAAATCCAGCTGAAGCCCACCCCTCAAGTGAAGGTGAAGAAGCCGGAGCCTGAGGAGGAAGGGGTGGATGATGTGGATATCGATGCCATTTAAAAAGGGTGCCAGAAGCCGGGCTAATTATTAAGCGGTGTTTCATTCACACAGTCCTTGGCTTTTAATATGGTTTTTTTCCTTGATTTCCTCACCAAGTGATGCCTATATGGCTTCGCGGTTTCTATGTTTTGTCACCTCCTCTTTATTTACTGTTTACCGATACTGCAATATTTAGCCAAATTCCAAGAAATAGCATAATCTACGATGGGTTTTTATATTACTAGCATTATTAAACTTTACAATAAAGAACTTATTATATTTACTATTGTTAGATTAGGTTTGATATTTTCCCATGGCTGTCAAATGCATACTTATATATGTGGGTATCCGATTTTATTATTGTTTCAGTGTCAAATAAAATAACTTTAAAGTATTCTGTTTTTTTTTTGTTTCACCATTCGTTGGCAGCAAACAAAACCAATAGAATCCACAGAACAGTGTTGTGGACAGTACCTCACTGATATCTAATATACATGATACATGGTATCGTGTGTAATATACAACGGATAGCGTATATTATGCCAGAAATGGCTGTGCGCTGATACCGCCATTTTGAGCATATCGTTTGGTGCCGGTTCTCCGAAATGTAGGTAATGCAGAGAACTGATCTATATATACACGAGTTACTTCATTTACCGAAAGCAAAAACTTATTTAGGCGCGCTCCGCAGTTTTATTTTTGTGGGTGTTGAATGAGACTGGGTCGTCACTCTCGGCTAAAGCGCGCTTGCAAAACATTTTTAGAGACCCTTATTGAGGTAGAAACAGTCAATAGTCGATTTCAGGCAATGCACAAAACTAGTTTTTAGCAACGAAGATTTCCCAAGCCCGAAATTTTACTTTTATACGGCTATTGAGCGTAACAAAATAAGCAGAACCTGGTTTTGCGCATTTTGAATTGTACAAAACTAGTTTTGTACGTTTCTGAATGACAGCACTAGTTCTGCTTGTTTTATTTAATTCTAACGCCTGCCACCCGAACCCAGATAAAAAGTAGGGTTATTTTCTTGTTTTGAATTTAATTCGTTTGTGCTCGTGATATTGTGGATGTTACAATTATTATTATAATTGCACGATATTTACATGTACCTACCTATATAAAAATGCAAGGTGAATTCGACTCGTGAATTTATACTTCGTTTATTTTGGAGGCTCCAAGTAACATGACATGATACATTATACTAAGACTACAAGATATGCCAACGCGCATGCGATCCCCTATCTCTCTCCCTCTGCTGACGTCATTCTGTGACAAATTTCAAATTTGACACATCTTTAAAATACATTATTTTATAAGTTTAAATACGTTATTTCAATTATTTTGGTCATTTGTGATTGTGATAAACAATGGTTTACTGTGCAATGAAGAGTTGTACCGGTAGCAATAATAAAAAAAGTAAAAATTCTTCCAGTACATATCGATACTTTAGTTTCCAACTGCAGCAGAGATCTGCAAATTATGGGTGCAAACGTGCTACCAAACGTATGATTTTAATATTAAAAATGCTAGAATATGTTGTATTTTTCTGATTATGATTTTCATGTTAAAGAGTTAATGAAAAATCATAGCAATTGCCCAAAAATAAGTGGAAGTTGAAAGATAATGCTGTACCTTCACGTCCTTGCCTTTTACTTTTTTCTTAATTATGGATGACATAATTATATTAATAAATAATTAAGAGTATGAAATATATCAAAACTTATCTTTCCTGCGGTTGTGTGTACATGCTAAATTGATGCCTGCTCTAAATAGTAAAAAAAACTACACTATTTACGAATAATAATTATTGTACGAATTTAATCAGCAATATAAGTTTAATACTAAAAAATTCAAAAACCAAACAAACAACATCGGTATATTTATATCTATATTTTAGTAATTTTTATATATAAGGTATTTACCCGTTCACTGTAGTGCAGTTATAGAAAAGTAAAGGTCTAATGCAGTAATTACTATTTACTGTTCAGGTTCTTTACAAACAATCATTCTACTAAGTGACATTCCAGTTCAAGGATTATAGACGTGGATAGTCATTGATTCCAGTTCGTGCCGTAGTAGACCTTTAAAGGCAAAGTACCAGCTCTCCGACACCAGCTATTTGCCAGTGTTCGGGATACAGGCCCTTTAATGAGCGGGACTATCATGTTGGTTGGGTTGTCTTGTTCTTTTTTGTACCTACCTATACAGGGCGTTTAATAACTTGGGAGATTATTTTTAATTCTTGATAATATATTATGCTAAAAGTAAATGCTTTACAAAAAATAAACCTAATGAAAGTGCTTTAATAACCGAGAAAAATTAAAATATAAAATGTTTCTCAAGTTCGTAAACACCCTGTATACTTAAACAATGTCCAAAATAGTTATATCGAGTCGAATCATAACGAAACTTTATAATAAAACCATGTTAAAAGCTTTCGTCTCCATATATTGCCATACATTTTTGTCACGGGGTGACGTCATGCGCAAGTTTGTTCAAAACGCGTTTCCCAAGTGATCATATCTTGTGCTCTTAGTATCATGGTAACATGATGTTATGACGAAGAACCATTACCTTACGTGCCTAAGTGAGGTTAAGGAGGCAAATTTGTTCAAAGCCTCTATCAGCTAAACAGTAGGTACAGAAGAATAAAGTGCTTTGATGTAATAAGTATAAGTGGTGTGGAAAAATTAATAAAAAAACGCAAAGTGTAATGGGAAAATTCATGCTGCCTGTGGCATTTTAAAACTAAGCAACGAATTTGAATCAGAATTTCTATGTTTTCTTTGCCAAGGTTCCTGCGATATAATTACGAATCGTGAAAACGCTAAAAGAGGTTTGGAAGTACAAACCAATTTGATGGTCGCACAATCAAATAAAAAATTTAAATCAGCCCTGGTGGGCGACAATGTTCTGCAATCGGTTGATGAAGGATCTTACAAATTAGCAACAAAGACTGGAATTATACAAAAACATTTTTGTAGAAACGAGTTTCAGTTAGCTGATAATAATGTTTAGACAACAATAATATTGGAGAGAAGAATAAGAAAGAAATATCACTTAGAACTGCGTCATCCGATATATCAGGATCTATATAAGGATTTATTTATTTATTTCATGATGTGCAATAAAAAGTGTATTAACAAAGCATGTTCTTGTCGAAAAAAAAGTCATCTGCAATTCTAAATGCAGAGGTTTCGTTAGAAAAGTTCTTGTCGAAAAGAAATGTCATCTGCAATTCTAAATGCAGAGGTTTCGTTAGAAAAGTTCTTGTTCAAATAAATAATTTTTTAATACTTAACTGGATACCTATTCACCTAAGAATAAAGTTTTACTTTTTGTTTTATTTATCAGTATTTAAATAAAATATATTTAAATAATATTTCCCACTTTATTCGGATGCTGATTAAATGAAAAAAGCAGAACTGGTGCTGTTCATCCATAAACGTACACAAAACTAGTTTTGTACAAATCAAAATGCGTAAAACTAGTTCTGCTTATTTTGTAACGCTCAATTGCCGTGTAAAAGTAAAATTTCGGTCATAGGAAATATTCGTTGCTAAAAACTAGTTATGCGCATTTTTTTCGGGCATTGTCCGAAATCGAATATTGAGTGTAACATATAGGTACAACCTCCTTCGTCAGTGTGGCATCGAGTACAGGTACACGCCCAAAACCACGGCAAAATCAAAAAAAAATTACGTACATGTCACTTCCTGACACGGTACCTACAAAAATCAAAACAGCACCAAAATTGAGGACGTGTGCAAACTTGCAAAGAAGAGACGTATCACTGAGCCAGGTACGTCCTTCACACACCCTTCAACAACCAAGAAACTAAACATCACAGCTATAAAATCCGCTGCGGAAATAAAAACATGTTACAAAGCCTAAACACGGCAGGCAAAACCAACGATAACCAAATACCTGAGATTGTAATTATATAGGTATATATTTTAAAATCGAAAAATTAGAAGTTTTCACGTCTACCGTGTGGTCATAAGCACACCCATATTTTTTTTGTACGAAACATTAGATTGGGTTTTACCCTTACACTGCTGAATACTGAATAAGATTCGAAAGCTACCCACCCGATGCGCGCATATTTTGCCCTCTGCGTATACCTATATAAGTTTCGAGCAGCCCGAAGTATATTGCGTCCATAGACATATAATACGTTTTGGTAAAACCGCACACTAACAATTGCCAGAACCGTATTCTTAAAATCCGTAGAATTAATAGTTTCTTGCACAACACGTATGGCTCAACTGAACGTACAAATAATTTAAATGCCCGCAGACTGCGAGAACAGTATCAGTATGACTAATTGCGTGTAGGGCTCTCAGTGTCCTAAAATCATAAAATTAGCCATTTTGTCCTCAAATAGAAATATATAATCATAAAATACCTAAAATTAAACAAATTAAGTAGTAGTAGTTCTATCATATCTTATAATAATTACACGTACACGAGAATTTGAAGAAGAATATGACAATAGACTACTTCTCTGTAGACTGTGGTATGACTGAAAAACATAACCTATGTTTTGTTGGCGGGCATTGAACTATATATTATGTAGTTCAATGTTGGCGGGTATCGTGATGTGAGGATAGTATATTATAGTGCTATACTCGTATCATGGCAAGTATTTTGTCGGGTATTTGGCACGACGGCCGCGGCGGGGCTAGTCTCCTGTGAGTCCTGTGTTTAGTTATCAATAAAAAATGGTATTGCTGTTGTGGGTTTGCCAGATGAAATGCAATTGAATTAATAATTAATACCTACATGGAAATGCAAAGGATGTCAGTGTTTGTAACACATTTTATGGTAAAAACAGCTGCTACTTTGCTATTATGTACGGTTGCTGTTTTTTATATGAATATTCCCTGAACCTCCCGGAAGGAATATTCTTTTTTAGATATCCATAAAATATCACAGGAATATTTTTCTTCTAACAGGCTATTCATAGAATATATGATTTATTATACCTACATATTAATAGAACATAATTTGTAGAAAATATTACAGGAATATCCGGATGAGTTTATCTATTAAAGAAGGAACTAAGAACTAGTGGTCCGCCATTAACCAACATATTGAAAAAAATTGACAAAGTGTAACAAATTGACAAACCTAACGGACAAAGTAAAAGTATGACTAAAATGACATGCTTTGGCAGTTATTTAAATTGTTTTTCTGTGCTCATGAGTAATGAAAATTATCTCGCTCCTAGTGGGAACCATAATTGTAAATACGTTGATATATAATTATGTATAATTATGTTGATTTTTTCCTAGTGATTTGTGTCCTCGTCTGAACCTAAGCTGTGGTAAAAATATACATACAAAATTCTCGTTTTATGTTGTACCTATTTATAAACTAATCTGCCATGGTAGAAATAGCAGTTATGGTATGCGCACCTGTAGTAGCAGTGGCACTGTCATTTACAAATTTACCTGCAGCCGCAGTTATCACACGAACACACACACACACACACCTATTACGTGATAATTTATAAATTTTATTATTTATTAATTCATTGCTATTTGGAATATTGGGTCTAGACTGAATTATAATGGAAAACATTAAGTATAATGTACACTATATCTATGGGATCTATCATATTTGACTAAATCCAATGCAGTAATTGTATTAACCGAGGCCATTAACTTGGGTGAATCGGCAGCCGAGGCCGATGAATGGTCTTCTCATAGAGAAAGCGATATTTTTTCTACGGATCATCCTGTGGCTACCTCAGCGTTGACTGTTGCGGCTGCGGATTTTATAAATAGTGCATCTTATTTTTGTGTAGTGATTGATATTCGCACAGCTGCAGCTACTCTGTGTATAATTTATAAATTCATCTGTATGCTGCATTACAAACTTTTGCAAAGATTAGGTACATAAACGATACAAACTCCCAAAATCGGTTGAAACTATTTTTATTCCAAATTTAAACAGTTGTAATTCTAAGAGATTATTTTCTCACTATAGAAAAGGTACATCCAGTGCCTTCAGCTGTAAAGTCTGGAATCAACCACTTGGTCCACTTTCTGCCAAACACTTCTCTAAAATTCCTCCTGCAACCCAAATCGTAACTCATATTTTCCTCCACAAACACAATATTCCTCATATTTTCCAGTGTAGTTTCATTTCTTGCCAACAAACCAGAATGGAACAAGCAAAAAACTCCACTGAACATTCCAAGAAAACAACTTATGAGGAAACTAGAAAAGCAGAAAATGTATTTATAAAAAAAAACTGTAAAACGTTTCCAAACCCTACAACAACATGCATATTTGTATCTTTGCCGTCTGCAAAAAATGGCAAAACGTATTTTACGGACGTACTAATAAAAAATGCACTATACAGGATTGCATAAACTAGTAACAGGTAGAAGCTTTTATGATTTGAGTATCCAATGCAATTGTTAACCCAGGGGCAGTGATGGTCCATCTTTAGAACGCATACACCACATCTAGTGCAGTGACGGGCCCGATCAGGCTTTATTAACTTGCAAACACAACAATACCTGAAAATGTAAAAGTAAACAGTATCAAACAGAGATAAATATGAAATACTCTTACCTAATATACCCCTCCGAGTAGCGGGTTTGTAAATGCAGATTTTTTCTCATAGAAATATTCTGCAAAAGTATATTTAAATGAGGATCATCGCTTTTGTCACAAAGTTGCGCCTCTTCATCTGTTAAATAGTACTGTGGAGGTACAGTCGCGTTTGGGGTAAAGACAGTGCAGAGGAAAGCCCATGAAAACATGCAAAATAAGACGTTAGCAGACAGGACGTACAGACAGGATACTAGAGGATCATCTACAGCATATACGCATACAGCTAAAATGTAACTATAATACGAGTAAACAAGGATTCCAATGATTATAAACGGGGGGATAAAAAAGTGACATTTACAATTCATCTGTCACCGTCAGCTTTGATGCAGGTCGAGGGGAAGTGTAGATAGCCAACGTGATTGCCAAAGGTTAAAAAAACCATTAGTTTTACTTAAATTTATATTACAATAAATGTTCAAATAACATAATAACAATATTAACTAATTAAAAACAGTATTAAACATTATTGCTATATTTTCACTCAAAAAAATTATTTTCATAAATAACATAAATGTAAATTAAAAAGTTTAGTTTCGTAAACACACGAATGGAAAAGCCAAACAATTCAGACACTTTTTAAAATTTTATAAAAGTGGAAGACAGACGCCAAAACACATTGCGAGTAAATATTACCGGCAATTAAAATACAAATCATTTGGCACATGAATATTACGCGGCCTTGCAACTGTAAAAAATACCAACGCTGCAAGATCATCGTACAACACAAATATATGCAAGTTATTTAATACAGTCGCAATTAGCCCCTTTTCAAAAAAGCCAAGGACATGGCAAAGCGCAGAGTATTAACTTCTCTATCAGGCAAAACTGGTATTGCTATAAGATTTTAGACGTTTAGAATCCTTAATTCTAAGTAAAAGCTACAATATGACCCTGTATTGCACAGTATGGTTACACAGCCCGTGACACTGAATACATTAAGAGGTCTACACGGCAGTACCTCATAAGCGTCGTATTATGGAATCTTGGAATTTACTCTGTATAATATCCCATAAGGCGGGAAAGTATTTCCTACAAGTGTGTAAAAAACTTTCTACAAGTATTTCATAGAAAATATCTCCATTTGCAAATAATTTTCCCACTTAAAGGGTTCCCGTTGGTTAACAAAATTAAAACACTTCTAAACCGATTCCGCAGATATAAGGATTGACAGATAGGATATTTTTCCCATTTGCCTTTTGGAATCAATTCAAGTATGTTCGCTCCAACAGAAACTATGACCGAGGCACACGGTAGATAGCCTCAAATATTTCTTTAACCCCGTTATAAAGTAGTTCAAATCAACCATTAACCAAACAACATCAAAATCTTAGAATATCCATGATAGTACATACTGAGCAATACAGGATTCTCAACGAAACCTTAAAGTTAAAATCAGATTCAAAGTATTAGACATACACATAGAATTAGTTTACATAACGCAAAATGCGACGACGTCCAGGTTTGTTTTGCGTCGCCCTTTATCAATTCTACCCAAAGTATGTCTAATACTGTGTCGGAAGACAGCCAAATTTTATTATTCAACTGGATGTTACTATTAGGAAAATAGCTATAAATACACATATTGAAACACTTATGATTGTTTCATATCTTTAACTCCGATTTAAATTTGGACAGATACCGAAAAAATATGTTCTAAATGCAATGAAATTCCACATACTACTTGCTTAAAACCATTTTTTCCGCATCTACCCAAATAAATCTGTTAATAATTTATCAATAGGAAGAGCATATATAATATATATCTATACATATCACGTGAAATAGAAAAAATATATTAGTATATACTAATCTTCTAGTTTACCTTTCGCTGGGAAAGTTCACATTGGAATCTCTATATTTGAAACTAGTTTTATTGCTTAAGTGAAATGGAACACCTTCTCTGAATTAACATTCAATTATTTATGCGGAAACAAAAGAATAACTAGTTTTGGCAGTACCAAACTTGCCCCGTCACTTGTTTTACACCACTACTACATTTCTATACAAGAAAATTTGGAAATACCCTTTTTGTTGTCTCTTTTTATCACAGTTCCACATTTTAGTCCCTACAAATAGATTTCAGCCCTTGAATGATATAATCAGCGATAGACCAATATAATAAATTCACACATTTTTCCCACCCATATTTAGGTACTCTTTGAAGAGCAAGATGTTCCCTTATGGTAACGCTACAAAACAATGATATATTCTCCACAAATTCGATTGAAGTTTTCTTAGATTTAAAACTAACCTACAAATATAATGCTACAAACCAATTTAAGCTTAGCCAATATAGATGACTTGAAAATTATTGTAAATAAATAAATATTTGGTAATGCACCTGAATATAACAGTTAACAGTTGTAGTCAGTTGGTAAGAGCAAAAACAGACTAACTTTCTACCAAATATATACACAAGGCATGCTCCAATTAATACACAAAATAATAAATAAATAAATAGAGAATAGGATATTTCAAGGGTGGCTATTAAACAATAACATTTAATTGCTATTTCATGGTAAATTTTTAAACAATCAAGATGAATTTCAAAGCAGTTGCCTATGAATATATGAATAACCAAAAGTATTAAGATATGTTTCAAAGGAACCAACTAGAACTGTTAGGGAACAAATAAATAATTTTCAGTCAGTCTAATGTTAGAAACAATCCTTAATCGGTATAAATAGATACAATTCTTATTATTTAAGGTATATAAACAAAAACATAAAATATATTAAAGATATATTTAACAATGAATTAGATGAATAAAAATTTTGTATTAATCTTAAAATTCTCTAATAGCTTAAAGCCTTTGATTACCTGTTGTGGTTCTTCTCCAACTCCCGCCGGTGTTTCACCCACTCGTCGTTGTTGTTTAAGACGATCTTGTGGTCGTTCTCTTTCCTCTTGGAACGCAGCAGCCGTGGTTTGAACGGCGGCGACTTTCCATTTGACTCGTTCTTGTTGATGTCATACTGGGGTGGCAATTTAGGCTTCTTCTCACCGCTGTGGCACTGGGAGTTTTGGCGCTTGCGGGTTGTAATTCCGGCTAAATTAAGCAACGTCTCGGCGCCCTCCTTGATTTTCCTCTCCTCGTCATCCTCAAAGTCGATCTTCCGGCAGGTGCGTTTCTTTGGAATCCTAGAGAATATTGATTTATTGATTCTAATTATCTCCAAAGAAATTACGAAATGCCTACCTATCATCGTCACTGTCGCCAGCCTCGTCTCCGTTAACTGACTCGGAGCTCTCTGCGGCGCTGTAAGTATGATCCTGACTCGGAGACGTTGTGATCACCTGCCAACTATTTTCGTTTTTCAGAGCAACACGCGGCCCGTTTTTTAGGCTTAACATTACGGCTGCGGCATCCACTGCATCTAAGGACTCGTCACGCTCCTGTTTAACAGTCGGAATACTCATTTCAGTAGCTGCCAACTTCCTGGATAAAAAAGGGAATAAGTCAGGGTTTGGTAACCGGTACGTTGCGTTCTTATCAGGGACTACCGGTTGCGGCCTGCTGCTGTAGTACGTTAACGGATCCAATGTCGAACACGGGTGAAATGGGGACCTGTTTAAAGCCTGGATCAGGTTAGGTTTGTACTGCGGGTCTACCGTCCATAACGACCCTTTACCCAAGTTCTAAAATATAAAAGAGGAGAGTGTTGTATATATATCGTCTAAATATATCTACCAAAATACTCACTGGAGCCTTCTCGACCTTCTGAAAACATTTATTCAATGACAAGTTGTGCCGAACGCTGTTCTTCCACCCTGTCGGCGCATTTTTGAAGTACGGAAAGTGGTCTAAGATCCACGCGTAGATTTCCTTTACAGGCAACGCTTTCTGTAATGAGTCTTCGATGGCCATGAAAATAAGGCAAGAAAAAGAATACGGTGGCTTGTTGTTCGTATGCACCAATGGATCATACGGTATGTTATGTGGGTGCTTAGTGCGCTGCATATTGCCATTCTGCTGCGGTGTCGGGGAATTTACAGAACTACCGGATGATTCAGCCGCTGACACTGATGACTCGTCCACAAAATCGCTAGGCGGGGATTGGTCGGCTATAATATTGCTGGCATAGTACTTTACCGGCGTAGAATTGATGCTATTTAGTGGTGACGGGTTGATATTCATGCCTAAAAACAAAATTCACTAAGATGGTTACTTTTAAATTGCTTTTGTTTCACGTTTGACTTTTAATCAGAATTGGTAGCAATATCACATGACTGTCAAATGTCAAACAATTGATGGGGAATTAAACTTATTAGATATTTAATCTAGAATAAAAACAGTGTGAGATTACACATTACATTACAGTTTACCTAGAGAACTTCACAAAATCAGATCAAATAGATTGCGACCCGAACCGCTGTATAGTCATTACCTTTAAGCAAATCTCGTTCATGTAACCAATTCAAACTGGTGAGATCGTCATCGGGATTTCTGTTCTGGCTCTGAGCTACAGCTAACAGAATTGATATGGGTGATTGCGCATCTCTTATGGGGGTCCCAGCAACTGGACTGCCTGGTACCGACATTTTTGGTGTTACAACAATTTCTTCTTGTGGTGACACGGGTCTCTCTGGTGCCATTTTATATCAGTTCTGAAAAAAATACTGAATGATTACCAAATTATTTAGAGAAATAGAATTTTATATACCTATTCTCTGTTTCCTTAAATATAACAGAATTTGAAGAAAGCGTAACCATTTCTGTTTTAGTTACAAAACTGATTTTGTGCCTGCCTACACACAGTGACAAGTGATAGAACGCTATTATGTATGAGAGAAAAATCAAAATATAAAATCCATTTTAAAATGTTGATACAAGGTGAATTGGTGAAAAAAAAATCATTATAAGGCTTGCTGGAATGTGTCAAAAAGTTGAAATAGTGTGTAACTGTTAATATTGATATAGGATTGTTATACCTAATCGCTTTTATTGATTTTTCTTTATTTGTAAGTTCTTTGTATTTTATATTTCATTTTTATATTAAACAGATACCTATTTTTAATTCAAATTAATAAATACCGTATAATACATGTGCCTATTAAGGCCAAAATACAAACAGAACAGAGATAAAAACCTTCAGTTTATGCTAGCTGATAACGTAAGAATTCTTATCATTTATTTCGTACAAAATCAAGGATTCTGAATTGCCTACACTATACATGTAATCAAAATACTTAAATAGGTATGCCAAGAAAATAGGCCTGGTAATATTTTTTTGTAACTTTACTTCTTGCAGCATCAATCTTACTTTTTACTGCTTCCTCGGGGACAAATGATAGGTTCTCAAATAGCCATGAAGCCATCACTTTGCAGTTTTGGGGTTTGCAGACGAAATCAAGGTTGTCATAGTTACTATGTTCTAAATGCATCCCAGGATGAGAGCACGTGTTACAGATATATCGTATTTCACTATCTCGCGCGATACGGCCGAGCCGTACGTCTTTGCTTTTGCCGCAAATCCACAGCGTCATCGTCGCTATAGCAACCACGCGAGAAGCTGACGTAACAGAGTTTACCTTTTAGAAAATAGACCGCTGGAAATAATTCGTTACGTATTAATCCTATTATTTTTAATTACAACTTTCAACGTACATAATTATTATCTATTTTATTCTCAAAAATGTACATCGATTTAAAAACGTGTTCATACAAACACTTGTTTACGGCAAACCTACCTAATTTATTGTTTATAATATACCTACCTACATCTACACAAACCACAAATAGCTACCAACTTTCAAATAATTAAACATAGGTAGATTAATAAACTATTTTAAAAATGCTTTTTTTTAAGTAAAAAACAATATTGCTATTAATTATTGGAAAATAAACACACTTATATGTAGTACCTAAGTATATTGGATGAAATAAAAAAGCAAAGATTGAGTAAGCCTACCTACCTAGATATAGATATGTGTAAAATTATACTTATATAATGTCAAAAAAATGTAATTAACACTACACACTATTTTAAATTGCATGAAAGAAAAACTAAACTGATTACCTAGTAAAATCATTGTAGTTATGTATCAAAAAGCAAAAAAAATCTATGCATATTTTTGATATATCTACACTATGCACATACATAGGTGTTATCCAGGATAGGACATAAATAATCATGTACTACCTAGTATACTTATAATAGTAACTACCTACGTATATATTTAACAAATCGAAACGTAATTGAGTGATAAAACACTATATAAAATAAACAAAATTCAGCTTAGATTCAGCTATCCAAATTTAGAAGTAAACAGGCAATACGTGGAACGAAATGCTCGGGATGTGCATACGGTTCCTCAACAAATTTAAGGTTATAAATTTCGTGTACCATGATGATTTCGAATTTACTTACGTTTAATGGCTATTTATTGTTTATGAAAGGTTATAATTTTGACGTAGTACGTACTAGATAGGCAGTTAATTAAATAATATAGGTCAAACAATCGGCCATTGTAAAACACACAACGTGAATATGATCGTGCATTTTCCTCTCCTCTTTGTAACAGTTTAGGTAACAAACAAAAAGAACACGGTAGTTTGATAGATTAAGGAAATATGTAACCGATTTTGCAATAACGGATTATAATCTGCCTTACCTTAAGTCTAAAAATCCTTACAAACTACACCAATATTCCACTATGTTCAAGAGCACACCATTTTATGCCACCCAAACACATGATATCACTGATTTGTTTGAAGCCATGATTCTTTAATCTGGTTTCAATTTTTTCGCGCCGTTCAACAAGAAATGCAAAATTTCCTAAATAAACAATTTTCTTACATACGTGTAAAGCCCCCCCACATAAAATAAGTACCGTGGTAAGTTTTTTATCTGAAATAAATTTGTTGAGAACTTATAGATATTATTTATGATTTATTAGGTAGGTCACCTAAATAATATAGGTATACCTATTATATGCTTTAACTTTATTATAAATAAGAAAACAGTTTCCCGGGTTAAGACCAGGAAAACTGGTACAATTATATGGGATAACTGGTATAATTTTATATTTGAGTTTAACAATTATTAGGTATATCATATTTTTTTCGATTATAATTTTGCACATTTAGGTATGATTATGCTCTATTTAACGCTTCATATTAAGACGTTATTACTTAAATATTTAAAACAGAGCCAAATCAGAACTAAAATTAGAAAATGTTTAAAATGTATTTACAATAATTTAATTAATTGTTGATGGATTAGTTAATTAGCTTGAAGTGTGTCGGGGTGACGGAGAGGAGAATGTGTGAAAAGAATACACCTATTTATTTTTCGCTGTGTTTTTGATTCATATCAAAAGCACAGCAGATACAATTTTTTGTATAATGTCAGAAACTTATTCATATCTTCATAATGATAATATGCTGTTATCTGTGATTGATGTGTCAAAAGTTCATATTGACCAATGAGCATCACCAGAGCATCACTGATTCTTGGCGCAAACCAATCATGAACAATGGATATCTCGCTTCTCGGAGGATGTCTGTGTTGGATTTTCGATTAGTTGGATAGTTCATTTCAGGTTGTCTCTGATTTCATATCCATTCAATGTACTCCCAAAGAGGAAGTAACGTTATTTTTTGTGGAAATTACTATTAGCGCTTTCTACTCGATACAACAGTGTCTCGACACACAGTGTGCACCGACTGCTAGTATTGTCTGTAACAGACATACCTATAATATGAGAATGAAAAAATGCCGCATCGTCAAAGGATGCGGCTACGCTTTAACGATATCAAAGTCGGCTCGCGCTTAGGGGTAAAGAGCGATGGTACCGCTCGGCCCCCCTCTTATCGAAGTCACATCTATAGCCAAGGATATTGGCGCGGCTCGCGCCGCTCGTCAAAGACACCGCCACATACTTGCTACATACTTGCTACATACTTACCAAGGATTATAGACTAACAGGATTGCTTTTCAGCCACGTGTTGTATCTGACGTCAGCGGTTAAGTTCGGCCGGCATCCTTTTGCGCCAACGGTCGATTCCAAATTGATGCTTGATCAGATAACACTTCTCTAGGCACGATGTTAATGTACAAATGACACACTACACAAACGCCGGGAAATACACCGGTGGGGCAATGAACCTACGCCGTACGTATCCGCAGACGTCAAAAGCGTGGTGGGGGCCTACGAGATTTGTCTAACGTTGCGCTTATGGGAATAAGCAATCCTGTTTAGTCTATAATCGTTGCATACTTACAAGACGTTTTTTAGACCTCATACTTTTTTAAGTATGTGGCCTAACCACAGAAGTAGGAACTTAGTCCCTAGAACATAGGAATATAGTCCTTCTTCTGTGGTCTAACCTAGCTGAGATGTAGCCACTGTCTGTAGGCGTAACGATCACGTAAGCAGATCACGTGTTTGTAGCAGCCATATTCAGGCATGTGTAACTAAACCAATAGCAACATTTGCCGATATTCAGGCAAATGTTCAAATGTTTACGTTTTGTGTTTCTGTCAGTAGGGATTTATTGTCTATTGTGATTTTATTAGGTTGTGGGTCATGTAAAGTTATTATTGTGTGAAATTTTTAGGTTTACTTTAATTAGGCATACATGCAGTATGCTAATATATATATTATAATATATATATATATATATATATATATATATATATATATATATATATATATATATATATATATATATATATATATATATATATATATATATATATATATATATATATATATATATATATATATATATATATATATATATATATATATATATATATATATATATATATATATATATATATATATATATATATATATATATATATATATATATATATATATATATATATATATATATATATATATATATATATATATATATATATATATATATATATATATATATATATATATATATATATATATATATATATATATATATATATATATATATATATATATATATATATATATATATATATATATATATATATATATATATATATATATATATATATATATATATATATATATATATATATATGGATATATTTGTGAGTGTTAAATCTAAACATTCCATATACGATTCCTTTCAACTATCGCTAAACTTTATACTCATCGATCCAACTCCAACTCTCACATTTCAACTAAATATACACAAGTACCTATATATAGCGGCTTATGCAAGGTTTTTTTCCACAAGAGTAAAACGTTTTGGCTCTTAATATATATCAATCATTTTTCTGTCGTGTTCTTGAACTGAGCAAAAATATTGTACCAGATTTAGAATTGTATTTCTTTACATTCAAAAGGTGGGTACATTAAATATTAATAAGAATAACCTGAATATGTTACCTATTGCTTATCCCCATAAGCGCACCGTTAGACAAATCTCGTAGGCCCCCACCACGCTTTTGACGTCAGCGGATACGTATGGCGTAGGTTCATTGTCCCACCGGTGTATTTCCCGGCGTTTCTCTAGTGTGTCATTTGTACATTAACATCGTGCCTAGAGAATTGTAACATCAATTTGGAATCGACTGGTGGCGCAAAAGGATGCCGGCCGAACTTAACCGCTGACGTCATATCTGGTCTAACAATACGTGGCCGATAAGCAATCCTGTTAGTCTATAATCAATCCTTCCGGACTACGTGGGTTCGAACTAGTAAGTCCGGTCTAGTTTACGGTTGCTAGTTCGAACTAACTTTGTTAGCTAGCGCTTTTAGTCCGGTTCCAAAAATCATGTAAACCTTTAGTTCGCTTGTAATTCGAACTAAATTGGACGTTGCCAACTTTTAGGTGAGAAACGTTACAATATAAAAGATGCAAAAACAAAAGTTGTTGGTTACCTTTAGTTTGTAATAACGTGTTATGTATACAGACAAGTAAAAAGGACCTAATTTTCTAATTTGACTCATGTTAGTCCGAACTTAGTTAGCTTGAACTAAACAGTGCATACGTCGTAATAGACTAGAATAAAATCACTTGTAGACTTGTAGTTCCAACCAAGAACACTAGAGACAGAGACAAAACTCGAGTGTTGGAGGTGAAGTGAGACGAGGAGTGTCCGTCCGCACTGCGATCAAACAATAATGGTTCTTGTACTGTGACCACGTGTGCTTCATCATGTCAGCCTCAGATTAAAAATCCACAAGATAAACTCTAGCAAGTGAGAAAACGTCCGCGAAATGAGATGCTGTTTAATCTCCACAACATGTTATAGGTCAATTCCATCCTAACATCCGAAAATTTACGTGAATTGTTTACAAACACTGCGTTCCCGTCCCACAAATTTCTGTTTATTCGCTGGACAAACAGTACTGTACTATGGGTGCTATGGGCACAGAAGAGAGAAGCTCTCTCTTCTGTGCTATGGATATTAAATGACGTTGCCTATCTTCCTGTGGATAATTTTAATATGAGATGTCAGCAGTCGAGTCGCGTAGAACTATTATTCCTACTTCTGTGACTAAACTACAGAGCGAAATTTGTTCTGTTTACAACTTTGTAGATGTTTTGTGCTTATAATAGTGTCATGTGCCAAAGTATTGTGGTGCTCTTATCATTGTGCATGCCCCAAATTTTAAGAAATCCGTTGCTTTGCTTGTGTGTGTACACCACTGTTCTCTGGTACCACCGTGCTTATGTCATTATTAAAGTCATAATAAGCCATATTATGCTGTGTGAAAATTGTGTTTAAATGTTACAGGGTACTCATATCCATAGTTCTGGTAGCTAGTTTAGTAAAAATGGCTTGGCGATCTCACGGAAAAACTAACGCAGAATTGGTTAGAAATTTAAAAGGTGTTGTTTTAGGTTATGTTATTGAAATTCTGTTTGAAGTTTTAAATTTTAGCTAATGGAATTATTCGGAGTGATATCGTAGAGAGCGCTATGCTCGCCGTGGATAGAGGACATTATTCGAAAAGCAATCCGTATTTGGATGCCCCCCAGGGTATTGGATACGGCGTAACAATAAGTGCTCCACATATGCATGCACACGCTTTGGAGCTGTTAAAAGACAGTTTGCTGAAGGGGAATAGGGCTTTGGATGTAGGCTCTGGCAGTGGGTATCTGACAGTGTGTATGGCTGTGATGTTAGGTGAGAAAGGGTGAGTTATAATTTCTAAATACCAGTGTTTTTATGGCCCCTAATTCTTCTATAGTATTGCAGTTGGTATTGATCACATAAATGAACTAGTCGAAATGTCGAAACAAAATATTGCAACCGATAAACCTGAGTTGTTAGATTCGGGACAGATACGGCTATTAGTAGGCGATGGACGTAAGGGCTATGCTGAGCTAGGGCCTTATGACGCTATACACGTAGGCGCAGCAGCTCCTACTTTACCACAACACTTGGTGGATCAACTAAAAGTATGTCTCCATCGATGTTTAGTTATTTGAATATAGGGTTGATATTATTTGTAGATAGGGGGCAGATTGATAGTCCCTGTGGGCCCCGCTGGCGGAGATCAACAACTGGAGCAAATCGATAAATTACCTGATGGAACAATTTCGCGAAAAACACTTATGGGTGTTGTCTACGTTCCATTGACGGATAAAGAAAGGCAGTGGCGGCCGTGGCGTTGACAAGTGTAGCGGCGGTACACTTCTTTATCGGTCATTTGTTGCAGTTGTGATTCATTGTTTATTTACTTTCTCACTCATCTAATAAAGGAAAATCTTATAAAACTAAACACAAAACTGAAGAACTATCCGGTAAAACAATAATTGTGAGGTACTATTTTTAAGCCACTTGCTTCCTGGACGAATAATGCTTGACAAATTAAATCCTCGGTCATATAAACTTATGGTTTTCTTTCAACTTCGCTCTATCATTCGTATATATCGCCCAGTATATAAATAAAGATACACCACATTATTCTACACGTTTCTCTTCCTAATTGGACTACATTTTATTAATTTAAATATTATGCTAATATTATTATACTATACTAGTCATTATATATATTAATGACTAGTATAGCAGATAGCCATATTTTTTATAAAAATATGGCTATCTGTTATACTATTCGACAAATGAGTGTAGCTGTTTCTTCGGATTGCAACCATTGTCTCCTTTCAAAGGTTACAAAGTTGAAAAACTGTGTCAAGGGATTTTCAACTCTCAAAGTGACTCAGCTTAGTTTTGTTGTTTTTTTTATGTACTTTTGTTAATTTTATGCAAGCTAGATTTAGTATAAATTATTTGTATGAATATTAATATTATATTATTATATTATATTATAATATTATATTAATATTAATTATTTCGCTATTTCCTGTTTCCACAGGATTTTTGTTTCAGAAATAAATTGTTAGATAATGCAATTGTGTATGCAGATTAATTAAATTAAATTAATCTACAGTATCTTTTAGGCAATATTTTAGGTCAATACCTAGAAGAATAGGTATTGACAGTAACATCCGAGTTGCATTGTTAACAAGTAAATCTTATGTGCGTCCTGTTATCATTTGTTCTGTGGTTCCACGCAACTAAAATAATATATATTGGCAGAATTTCTAATTACTAGTGTTTTACCATTTTCCATTCATTTATTTATTGGAGTTTAATATACTGGAATGAAAAGAAAACGATTTGAAAAATTGGACAAGTTTTATTAATGACTTTTACAAACATTTCATGTTATATCAAAAGTCCTGAAAACTAATCTATAACTTAGACCTTTCAGACAAGTACGGGCATAAACACTTTACTTAAAAAGGAAACTAAAATAAAATAAAGCGGTTAGAAATCAAAAAAACTCAAACAGTAACAAATGTCACTTACCTATAGGGATAACCTTGGGTTTTGGTTCTAAAAACTGACAATAAAAGTGAAAAGAACACAGTCAATAGAATAAGCCCGACAATGGCAAATATCTTCCTCTTCTTTGGATCACCTTTACCCCTCGCCGCCTCTGTCAACAAAATCATCCCCAAAACAATGGCAGCATCTATATTATTTATTAAGGAAAGTCACTTAACCTCAAAATACTGTTAGTAGTTTTATAAAAAAGGATACTCAACACCATAACGATGTATGTCTCAAAGACGAACTGGCCCTGTGACGATCCATGTATATAAGCGATTTGACCGTTCTGGTTCTTGTGTATAAACGGAGGTCCACGTATGTGGTTCCACATCTGACCCGATGTCATGGCGAAGCAAAAGAATAACGAGCCCATGCCCCACATTGTTTTATTGTACAGAAACTCTAAATTGTTTCGGCGTAAGTATAAAACTGAGGCTACAACACCGAACAGTACCACAAGGGCAAAAGTTCCTGAGTAATTAGGTGGCCGGAATACTCTAATCTAAAATTAATACCAATTTAATTGTCAGTTAACTAAATAACATACTTGTACCTGGATATCAGTTCTTTCGGCGATCCACTTAGCGAGTGTTTCTGCAGCAAAGCCTACACGCTGTATGTCCATGGTATCGGCGCTCTTTGGCTTCCCTTTGGAGGGGAAATGTATAAATACGGGAGCAGTATTCAACCGCAACTAAAACATAAGAGCATGAACACTACATAAAAAATGGTACTTGCCATTACCATCTGAAACACATCTGATCCTTCATCAAAATCTACAACGGCGAAAAATAGCTTATTTGAGTAAAACTGTGAGTATCGAAATGAGTTTGCAACAATTGTAAACTCATCGCTGGCATGCCTGCACACTTGGCACTGGCGTTGAGGAGCCATCGCAGTGAACATTATGACAACAGAGTAATTTCTCGGGGTGGACTTGACAAAATCTTTATATTTATTTGCATTGAATCTCAACACTGCCTTTTTATTTGCCATGTCGGTGAGCTGTTGCACCCTTTCCGCCATAGTGTATCCCTTGAAACAGAAATTATTAGCATCCTTAGCGTACTTATATAAGAATAATAGATTCTACCTGTCTTCTTTGCTGTCCATCAACATTGTAAAGAACGGCCAATAAAACAACAAAACCGAATATTAATATAACCTGCTTCATTTTATGCTGAGTGGAAAACTCTTTTATACGTGTCTGTTTATGTTGCTTCTATGCTCAGGATATTAAACAGAAATGTATTTACTATAAATGAACACTTTCCTCCTGCGTCGACAAGAACCGGACCACTTCAAATAGTTCAAATCAAACAATCGACACGTCAACGTATTTGTAGCGTATATCAGTATATCTATCAATTTGGATTTTACTTCATTCTTCGTTGGTTTATGTTTTAGCCATAGATCATAAACAATGTTCTGGTTTTACTTTTCCAATGCCATAAATTATACTGTTTATTAGGGACTTAAAGCAGAGCCTAAAAAATTGGTACGTATCGTATCGGCTTACGAAACTGAGAAAGAATAAGTTAAAGCTGTTCTCTACGTATCCGTATCGTATCTTCACAGTATTCATACTCCTACTCAACTATGGTCTGTGGTATCTTCAACAGTGAAATTTGTTGTGCTGTTGATTTCGAATATTTATTGCCACATGGAGGGTATTATCAATAATCTCCCCCAAAAAATTATTACGTTATGTTCACTCGATACGATCACAGCACAGAAATAAAACTTTTCTGTGGATACGATACGAATATAGTTAAAGCCCGGTATCCATTTGTTGCAAAATCACGCATCGTGTCATCGTTGTGTATCAGTGGAGACAGGCAACCGTTGCATAGTAACGTATCAAAATAGGTAAAAAGAAACGCAACGGACTCGATCGCACAATTGTCGGTTTTTCGCCGACACATCAAAGAACTGATACGATACGAGACAGTCACAGTGTGGACGGACGTTTTGACACAACCGGTCGTTGCATATTTGCTTTATAGAAACAAAATATATCTTGTGTGCAGTCAGTATTCGTCTGAGAATTCCACTGGATAGTAGGTATTATTAATTTTTTTTAAATATTAAAAAATAATATTAATGGAGCGGAATAAAGAAGATATAATAAACTTTATAGAAATTGATCTATTTTTTTCTCTTGCTGCAGAGAATAGCGAATAGCGGCAGCCGCGTATATTTTATACGCGGCTGCCGCTTGCTGAGGTGCATTTATTGCAGAAATGCGGAAAGAACTATTTTGTCTACCTGATGCTTGATGCTCCCACTAAATAAGTCAAACTTGCAACGTCCGCACGACCCAAACCCTCCCGTTCGCG
Organism: Tetropium fuscum; assembly: GCA_964058915.1. Classification (NCBI taxonomy): domain Eukaryota; kingdom Metazoa; phylum Arthropoda; class Insecta; order Coleoptera; family Cerambycidae; genus Tetropium; species Tetropium fuscum. Next base: position 11,354 of record CAXKVY010008884.1, on the reverse strand, counting down.
CAATAGATACACATATACGCAGTGAATCTGGGCTGAAAAAAAACTGACTCGTTGCTGAGTATCGTACCAAAATGAAACGATACGCTGATACGATACGTGATTTTGCAACAAATGGATACCTGCCTTAAGATACGGAAGCCGTAACGATACGAAGCTCGTATCGTATCTGAACCGCCGTATCGGTTCCGCACATGCGCAGTTCGATACGGATACGAATGAAATTTGTGGCATGCTTTAAGTCCCTATATTATTTATGACATATTCTTCTAATATTATTTTCGTGTCACAGATGAGAGAAATATATAAAAATATTTGTCTTTTTATGCATAAAAAGTATGTAGGAAAGTTCGATGATAGAAAATTTGTTAACATGTGATATACGATAAATGTGATTGAAAATTTGAGCGTCTATGACATACCTTTATACGATGAGGAAATGAGGACCATCGTTGCTAAGTCAGTACGTAGGCAATGCCGTTTTCGATAAATTTTCTATCATATGGACATTGTTTTTATGCATAATTTTTGTATGTATAAAGGAAATATTTATATATAAAGCTAATTGTAGTTTGGTCCATACGGCGCCTCATCTCATAGATCAACTGAATAATCTATGGTACTATGCATAGAAGAAAATTCTAAGATAATCTATGAAAACAGATGTTTTGTGATGAAACGCACACAGTATAATTATGTGGTCTTTCATTCAATGTCTGAACATTTTATTTCACTGTTTATGTGTCTTATCTATGGTCTGTATTACACATTACTTGTCTCTGACATTACCATAGAAATATCACACATAAATCCTGTAGTGTTTTGTAGTTATGTGTATGTGACGTTATGTGTTTTGTGGGTTGAAGAGGAGAGTGGAGGGCGAATGAAGGACATGTTTAATGTTTAGGTTTAGTTAATAGAGTCATTAGTGTTATTCTATGATTTAGCAATAATGGAGATTACATGCAAAGTGCAAAATTATGAATGGGGAAAAAAGGGTTCAGATAGTGTAGTTGCTCAGTTATTAAGCAACAGTAACGAGACCTTTAAGTTAGATGAAAATCAGCCTTACGCAGAATTATGGATGGGTACACATGTAAATGGCCCTTCAATAGTGAGAGAAAGTGGCGAATCATTAGGTTCAGTTATATCTAGACATCCCGAATATTTAGGAGAGCAAGTCGCGAAAGCATTTAACAATGAATTGCCGTTTCTATTTAAAGTTCTCTCAGTTAATAAAGCTTTGTCAATCCAAGCTCATCCTTCAAAGGTAATTTTGATAGACATGATGTTAGATCATTGTCATACTAATGTGTAAACTAATTGTTATTTCATTAGAAACATGCCCAGGAACTTCATTGTAAATACCCAGATATTTACAAAGATCCTAACCACAAACCTGAACTGGCCATTGCGCTGACACCATTTGAAGCATTATGTGGATTTAGGCCCATAGAAGAAATTAGAGGTTTCATTAAAGGTCTTTGTTTTTCAATCACTTAAGCCATTCTAAATGTTACACAATTTCTTTTTAGACATTCCTGAATTAAAATCTATAGTAGATGGTCAGGATATAACTAATGACGAAGAATTTTTAAAGACGTCTTTTAAGTCTGTACTGTTGTGTGATAAACAATTGATGGCTGAAACGATAGGGAATATTGTAGCTAGATTTAATAGTTTAGGCAAGTGGATTTGAGTCAAAAATTTATTAATTTAGTTGTTACTTTATTCCTTATACTTTAAATAGATGAGAACCAAAGAGAGATATATCTGGCAGATCTTGTTCTGCGTCTACACAAGCAATTTCCTTACGACAGCGGCATTTTAATGGTGTATTTTTTGAACTACTTGCAGCTAAATCCTTCTGAAGCCATATATCTAGCAGCTAATGAACCTCACGCTTATCTTTCTGGAGGTGAGTGTTTACAGAATAGTACAGTACATCTTGGAGATATATACAAACTAAAAAAACCCATTTAAGTTTTCCATTACATGTGCCGACCCGCTACACAAAACAAAACTTACTTCGTTGAGCACACTTGTCGGTGTCCTGTGATATTTTTTATATTATTTAAGAGATGAACTGTACACATACACACATTAATGAGATTGAGGCATATATTTTAGATTGCATAGAGAATATGGCTTGTTCTGATAATGTAGTACGAGCTGGTTTAACACCAAAATTTATCGATGTCCAGACTCTATGTGGAATGTTGAATTATACTGGCCAAAAACCGTCAGAAAAATTATTCACTCCAATCGCAGAGGATGAGTGTACAAACATATATAAACCTCCCGTACTGGATTTTGCAGTGGCCGGAATTCAAGTAAGAAATATTAGCAAATGTATGTGCTTTCATCATTCAGTATATTTTAGGTACCTCGATGCGCCAGAACCTACAAACTATTAAGAAGACTGAGCGCAAGCATCCTAATAGTAATCTCAGGCAGGGCCAAACTTGAAGGAGAAAGAAAACTACAACCAGGGACCATTCTATTTATACCATCAAACGATCAACTTGTAGTCTCTGCTATTGCAGAAGATTTGCTTATGTACCAGGCGTTTGCAAATATTGTTTAATAAAATTCTATTAATTTCTTAAATTGTTGGTTGTATTATTTATCAAGTAAAGTGCAGCAAATATATAGTGGCAACTTATCCTATAATATGCAACCAATTTAGAGAGAAAATATTCGCTATAGTAAAAATAATAGTATATTAATCAATAAGCAATTAATGACGGCTATTATTAATTGCGTTTTGAATACTGTAATTTGTCCACAGCCTTTGTTGAGAGAAATTGCGTATTTGAGAGAAATGTAAAAAAAAATCTATTTTAAATAGGGCTGCCAACCCTCCTGATTTGAGCGGGAATTAATTACGTTATTTAGGCAAGTACAATCCAAATTTTTGTAATTTTGTAAGCGGCAATGTATTTTCGAGAATGTCAAATACTACACAAAATGACTTAATAGATTATGTGTCATTTATATTAACAGAACGCATAGATCCTGAAATTAAAAAAAAAACTGTACAAAAATACAGTATATTTATCTAAGTGCATTCCACGACTGACTATAGGAAAATATAACTGATTGATGTAGCAAAATGTATTATTTACGGTACGGTACTTACCTACTCTATAAGAAGGAGGTTTGCATAAAACACCAATACACACTATTCAAAAAAATGTCTTATTATATTCATTAGAAATGTATTTGTTGAAGATTCTAAAGAATAATTTTTAGTAGCTCTCTGGAACAAACATGGGGATAAATCAGGATAGAACAAAATAACTCAAAACTATATTGACAGATATAAAAAAATAAAGTCAAACAACAAAACGGATCGTTCTTAAAACCAAAAAACATAAAATTAACATTCAAGACGGAGATAATCAAACAAGTCTGCGAAAATAAAAAACAAAATTTTACCCAATCTGAGCTTGCAGAAATACTAATTTTACCTTAATTAACGTTTTCATCAGTCTCGGCCAACAACTCTTTTTTGTTTTCCTCGAAGCCAACATCTGACACAAGAGCATTTTTCTCCCCATTTTCCAATGGTTCGTTTTGTGCACCCGCCTCCGTTTTACTCGGCAGCTCTGTACCTTTGCCTTCACTTGCGTTTTTAAACGAATTATACCTAAACTGCACTGCCTTACAGAGATCCTGGTTTCCAGACTTCTCAGCCAATTCCACCGCAAACTCCAAGATATCCACATCACATCGCCTAAACAGAATGGACGCCGCCTGCTCGTAGCTGCCTAAGAATATGTTACTGCAACATAAAAAATTATAGTTTATATTGACCGTAGTATGTTTGTTTTTACCATTGAGCGGCAATCTCAAAATTTCCCACGGCTAGGGAATATTTGGCCCACTTTTCCATGATTTCTGTAATAGCGGTGTCGCTCTCCAGTAGTCGGCATTTGGCTAACGCTAGCGCTTCCCGGTACAGTGCCCCTTCGCACAGCTCATTGATAGCTTCCTGAACTTTATGACATGCTAGATAGTATGTGGCAACCTCTAGAGGATCGGAATCCACCTCCTGCGACAACTGCACTGCGTATATTTCACATGCTCTTCTCCATAGTCTAAATACACAGAAATTAATGAAAGCCAATATGTTCATAGTTTAATGTATAACTTACTTAGGAGATACTAAGGGTGCCATCATTACGATCCAAGGATCGACTCTCTCCATATCAATCGCCTCTTTTATCGTAGTGCTAATGTCCCCCTTAAAGAGCGACAGAATATTTCCCAACTTATACTTGCCTTTTTCTTTATGTATGGTTTCTAAGAAACATTATGGATCAACTTAAAATAGAATACCAAAAAAACTCAACTTACGGTTGAAATCCACAATGTTCAGCATATCGGCGCTAGAACCAAACACTTTTAGAATATCGGGCTTATTATCTACTTTTCCCACTTCCCCATTACTCAAACTTTCCTTCCACAATAATAAATGCCTGAGATCGTCTACGACTTGTCCAGCATTATTAGGCGAGTAGAAACTTGGCAATAAGCTGTTTTTGTCCACCTTTTTAACCTTCGGCGATTCCTCCATGATTTTCTCAACTTTTGGCAGCAGGTCTGTGCATTCCTTTGATATTTCCTTCATCACCTTCTTCCGTAACGCAGAAATTTCTACAAACAAATTCAATTCTGCATTAACCCCGAGGTGCGCATAGTACTAAAAATTACCTATATCAGTTTTTTTGGGGTAATCCGATACCTTCCAAATACGTATCGTGTGATCCTTGGAAGCTAATATTATATAGTCTGGATCAAGCGGGCTCCATACCACGCTGGTAGATCCCTCAAAACTGGAGTTTATGAAAGTGGATAAGACAGTAGTGGACTCTACATCCCACACCTAAAATTCAAAAATAAAAACAAAAAGACTCTGCCCTCAATATCTTTTCGTATTTCTTTATGTGGAATTAATAGCAAAATATTCAATGGAGATATAGCAGCTGGCCTTGTTGAAATGCCAAAATAAAAAAAAACAATGATATGTGAATAAACCAGACATTTTAATACAGGGGAGACTCAACGGTTAATTCATAAATTGCTACAAGAGCCGATCTATTATTGTTCAGAAAAGTGCAATGAGTGCAAGAGAGAAAATGGAAGACAGCTGCAGTGGCAGCGGCCATCAGCAACGCCAGTTTTTGTGGGAGCACAGCTCTGGATATTTGGATAGGGGTTGAACTCTCGACATGCCAACCAGCTCAAGCCAGAGGTTTCTCCTTTCTGGGTCTTTGGGGAACCCTATTAATAAGATTTTTTGAATTATAATATGAATTTAGTTGGAGAGGAACATGGTATTTTGCATCACCAGAATAAAAATATTTTTAAATAAATATCACACATTGATTATGTACTATATTAAATATATAATAAAAATTAATAAAATAATTATTGATTAATTGCAGCAATATAAAAAGTTCATTTTTCGTTCCAACGCCGCCCCTGGCCAAGCCAAGCCGTCAAAGCTTCTAGGTAACCTTAAAAACACTTACCGATGAAAAGTAACATTTTCCGGACTTAAATGATCCACCCTTTTACAAACTATACAAGAATGGACCATAATTACATTAATTACCCAGTTATGTTCACCTAAATCGCAATAAATACAGATTCGTAGAACACACTAAAGAAAACAAGTACAAAACGGCGTTTTGGCAACCTCTCAAATTTGTTTCCATTGATAAATCGACATTGACGTAAAACTCGAGTAAAATGCATCAAGCGACGTGGCCGTAGTTGAAATTTATCACAAGGCAATACAATAGATTATTTTTACCAAGAAGCTGTTTTAAGTTTTAAATAACATTTTTGTATTAAAATGAATCTGATTCGTTGAAATTGTCAAATTATTTCAACATCTCTGATGGTATTCAAAGACTTCAAGTGAATTTAACAGTAAGCCTGGCAAATGTGCCATTCGGGAGAAAAAGAGGAACGAAATGATGGACCAAATACGTAAACAATTCTCTCTCCGTATTAATATGTCTCTAGAAAAAACCGTGAAAATAATGGCGAGGGAATTGCACTGTCACAGTTTAATGTACGTGATAATTGACAACTGAAAGATAATGCTCAAATATAAACTAAAAAAATTGTTTTGACAGTTTCAGTATCTAGTAATGGGCATGTAAAAAGATTCATTTATATCGACAAACTATCTATCGTTTAACGTAAGGAATAAATAGATCTCTGACTTACCTGGGCTATACCTTCACTGGAGATGACCAGTTTGTTGGCCTCGTGAGGACTCCATGCTGTACTACTGATCAAGTGGGCGTTACTCTTGTATTTGGCAATAACCAGATCGTCCTTGTTGTCGCTGTCAGTGCCGAAATCATACACGTTCACCTCTGTAGAATTGGATATAGCGGAGAAACAGCAGGAATACTTGGAACTGTCTAAATTACTTGCGACCGCGTTGGGATGCCAAACGATACTATGCAACTTATGCTGAAAATAGTGTATCCTTATTATTTTTAGCTCCATAGAATATACGATCACTGCGCCTGCTTTGGTGCTGACGACCATCATTGTATAATCCGGTTTCCATGCGAAATTATAAATGTACGTGTTGTCAGGTGTGTCAACTTCCATCGGCTCTATAAAATTAAGGACAACGTTCACCGATACGATTACAAATTATTTCTACCTGCCTTTCACTGACGATTTTGTGTTAAAAATAACCAATTTTCCTTCACCCGCCGCATACAAGCCTAAATTGTCTCTATTGCCGTTTATAGGACCCCATTCCAAATTGTGTATTTGCGCTTTAAAGAAATTTGGAATGACAGTAGGCACTTTTGACTTATTGCTGATATCCATGTAGCCGATCTGATAAAAATGTAATAAAATCAAGTCCTTGTCAGTAAAATCTATATAATCTCTATAACTCACCCTCCCTTCCAAAGTGCCGTATGCCAGCAACAACTCATTGGTAGGATGCCAAGCCAAAGTCACAACTTTACTCTGAATTTTTTGGTAAAAGTTTGTCATCACGATGCACTTTAAATGCGGACGACTCAACTCCCAGATCTTTATTGTTCCCTCCGCAGAACCAATCGCTAGTCTACAATCCGTAAGAATAAATTATTAGAGGCACTGTCACAATTGACAACTATTTAATTGTAGTTTATAGTCATATAAATATTGGGTATTAGTTGGCGCTGCCCACATTTATATGTTCAAAATATTGAAACATCCGCATCTCTCATCTGTAGTTCAAAGTGACAAATATCACAGCTAAGATTTACTCTTGCGATATATCTTGGAGGCAGAAATATACCAGAACAAAAAAATCCCAAGCAACAAAAATTAATTAGCCCCATCACAGCTATGGGTAAGAATATATTCCATGATACTATATCGAGGCATTCAACAACTGTTCTTTCCCAGAAAAGTTAGTCCGCTTTGAAAACACCGCCTTTGAAAATGGTAAAAAGTGAAAATAAAAATGGATGAAACCCATTGGAAAAGGAAGAAAATACAACAAAAATGAAAGGAAAAATAATTTAAGGGCGATCTAAGGTCGGGAAGTGGAAGGGGGTGAGTTTTTAAGGGTAAAGAACGGTTTATCTCGATTTCCGGCAAAACTACAAGTCCTATGGAAAAAAGTTAAATGGCAAAGTTGTAGGTAATAAAAAGATGTACAACTTTTGTATTAACACTTTTTTCACATAACACAAAATTTATGTGAAAAATTCAAGTAACCAAGTTTTTTGTTTTTTATTTTTTGTACAAAAAAATTTTTTTTTTAAAGAAATTTGGTCAAAACACCTTTTTATGTCCCAAACACACTGACATTTTTTTGATTTAAAATATTTATTTTTTCACCTTGTTTTGACTTAATATCGAAAAAGCAATAATTTTCAAGCAGAAAAACAATGCAGAAATGCAACTATATTTTTGAAGGATTCATATTTGAAACTTTTAGATGTGAATAATAGATCTTCTAGATTTCCAGAACCTGGCTTGAGAAGTTATCTTAAAATAACAATAAATAAGCATCTACGCATATAATTTAAAGAAGATTCTACAAAATATTTCTTTCAATATATTTCTTATATTTCAAAATATTTCTTTCTCAAAATATTGTAGATGTCTCATTAAATATTAACTTTATTAACTTATTTGGTTGTTAATTATAGTAGTATATTTCGATTTGCAATTTTTTTGTTAATCAGTGTAACTAGGAATCTTACATTTTTCGAGTAATTAAAGTGTAAATTTTAATAAATAGCTCAAAATTGTACATAATGATTAAAAAAAATATTTTCGGATTCGAGTTTTTTCGTTTCTTTGCATAAATATAAAAAATCAAAAGCTTGGTTATTTTGAATTTTTCACATAAATTTTGGGTTTATGTGCAAAAAGGGTAAATACAAAAGATATAGATCTTTTTATTACCTACAACTCTGTCGTTTAACTTTTTTCCATAGAACTTGTAGTTTTGCCGGAAATCGAGATAAACCGTTTTTTACCCTTAAAAACTCACCTCCTCCACTTCCCGACCTCAGATCGCCAGTAAATTATTTTTCCTTTAATTTTTGTTATATTCTCTTCCTTTTCCAATGGAATCCTACTATTATGTTTTTTGATTTAAATAATTATCGACCCTGGTCTATTTAGGAAGGTTTTTGCCAGTACCTGGTGGGATCCAACGGCGAAAGAGCGAAGCATTCGACTCTGCCCATTGTTGGATAACACGCCAAGTTTTTCCTGTCACTTCCTAGACTGGTATTCAGCAAATAACGATCCTGCCCCATCGTCCATGCGTTTGTTTTGGTTTCATTTAACCAATTGTGCTCGTTTAAGATCGTAATTGGAGCGGCAATGCTGAATAGTAGGGAATTGTGGTCGTTGTGGATTAGACGAAAGTGTTTGCTGTTGCTAAAAAAAAATTAATAGAAAAATGCATGGGTAAGTATACAATTTGAGGTTACACATACTCCTTAGGCTTGGGTAACGTCCACTGTATAAGCTCAGCCGTCTTGGATGAAGACAGCAACATGGTAGGCGTTACCCAACACAATGTTATCCATAGTTTTTCCGGGTTAGGCCTGCGGGATTTACGGTGGTTGGATGAATTTGTAACGTTGAAAAATGTTTGCATTCGACCATCTGTGCCTGCCCTCCAAATGTAGATGTTACTAAAAAATCTGTCAAAAGAAATATATTTTTTTAATAGTGACGTACGTACCCTTCTTTTGCGGAAGATGCCAATAAAAACTCCTTTCTGGGTTCCTCTTTGAGGGAGATATTTCTTGGTATCTCCGGTCTCGCCTCCAGAGCGCAAGATTCAATTACGACTTCATTCTTGCATATTGGCAGCCTATACCCGTCCTGTTTTTCTTCAGTTTCCATGCTGTCGCCATCTGTACTAACTTCCACCGTTTTTAATACAATATTTTCTATTTCAGGTTGATTCACCTGTAGATCTCTACATTTATTAGCCTCGTCATTTAATTTCTCTTTATCATCATATAATAAATTTGCTAAATCATCGGCTCCGTCAAATGGTTTGAAAGATTTTTCACAAGCCAGAACTTCCTTCTCCAATGAAGGCTGTCCATTTGTTTCATCCATCGTATGACTTGCATTTTTCTCTGATGGACCTATTGAGGGCTTATGCTCTTTATGTTTCTCTTTGATTTGCATGATGCCATCACCATTACTAACCACCATCACTTTTAATACCTTATTTTCTAGTTCGCGTACAGAGGAACTTGTACATTCAATAAATTTGCCATTTATTTGGGCCTCACCATCATCCAAACATTCTTTCGCATATGTCATACACAATTTTGTTATGCTGTCAACTTTCTCAGATTGTTCCACAGCATTTTCATCAATTATGGTCCTATCAGTATCTGAAAACTCGGCCATGGTTTTATTTCCATTCTTTAGTTCTTCTTCACTAACTACACCCTTAACCTCTGCTTCCACACTGGCTGACTTTTCTTCTTTAACTAATTCGCCACTTTTCTCCTCATTATCTACTTTAATCACAACTTCATCTGAACAAGCTATACTTTCACCAGCATCGGCTCTTTCTTTTGACTTGTCTACATTATTTGTTTCTGGAGTAGTTAAGTCTACTTCCGAGTTCATATGACAGGTTTCACCGTCCGATTCTTCTTCTTTATCACCTTTACAAAATTGCTGGCTTTTCTTTGCTTTTAAAATTATCCTCTCTGGGTCTTTTACGGTGTTTGTGGTATCTTTCTTGTGGTTGTCAAATGTCTCAGTTGTTAAGTTTGTTATCTTTTTCAGTAGTAAGTCACATTCTTTCAGAAAATCATCACCACCAGAATCGTCCACTCTTATGTTGTCCTTATTGCATTCATGGGTGATTTCATCATCATCGGCATGTATTAGGTTGGACCAGACGTTTTTCTTGTTGTACTTACGTGTCTGCGGCTTGTCATTAACTTCACATACATCCTGAGCTATTAGATTATCCGTTGCCGTGTCTTCGCACTTAGAAGATTTGGAGCCAGTATTTTTTATATCTTCAGAGCATGTTTGAACACCTTCCTGATGAACTATATTTTTCAGTCCTACATAGTTATGGGGGTCTTTGGGGAAAATATTCACAGGTGCTGGACACCAAGCTAACGAAATTACAGTCTTATCATGGCCTCGCAATTTATACAACACTTTGCCTTGTTCTAGAAATGATTAAAGATGCTGTAATAATACAAAATACAAGCCAGAACAAAAATCTATTACTTACTTCTAAGATCGCATACCACCACTAATCCAGTTTTCAAGCCAAAAGCTGTGAGCCATGACGCATGGGGACACGTAGAGATGCATGTAACACCGACTTTAGATCCAAAAATATCCTTCAGTACACTAGTTTGGTTTACGCTTGTATTCCAAACAACGATAATTCCATCGTCTGACACACTTATAACCCGCTCATCGCCGGCAAAAGTAGCACCAATTACTTTATTATCAGCTATCTATAAAGTAAGCCAAATTCATTTAATTACTATACTATACAGCAATAATTCAAAACTTACATGCTGATTATGGCCTGAAACCTTTTGCATTGTTTCTGCATTCCATAATTTTATAATTTTATCTTCTGCAACTGTCACAAATAGTTTATTAGGCTGCCCCCAATTTTTGTTTACATTCACAGAGATAATTCTGCAACAATTAAATACTTTATTTTTTGTGTACTGTAGTTTTTATACGTACTTTTGCGAATGTGCTCGACAAATTATCTTGACATCGGCTGACTCCTCAACTGCTGCATCTCGAATTACCACAATATCATTTCTAGATCCATATATTAGAGTATT
>CAXKVY010008883.1:0-15496 GCA_964058915.1 Tetropium fuscum | reverse complement strand
TCACCGAATTAATTTCAAATGAGATTGTTGTTCCAGTTAAATTATACTGTTGTGTGGAGGCGGTCGAGTTCATTACCTGTTGGGAGATATGACGGCTTTTATGGCTGCGAACCTGCCGCTGTTTTGCCCGTATTCCTTCACTTTATTGCGATCCTTTCTATGGGAGGCTTAATATCAAGTGTGCTTGCTTTGTCGAGACAACCGAACGGCTCACAAACACTGCACCACCCATATACTAGCTTTGGCCCCATCCCACTAATTCCTGCGAAGTACACCTTACCTGCAAATAAGAAGAATATTGTTAGCATAGCATAAAAATTCCTAGCGATAGATTTAATTTTATTTGTATTTCATTTTTAAGACACTAATCAATTATTTTAAGTACCTACTATGTCGAAAAATTAAAGATATATATATATATATATATATATATATATATATATATATATATATATATATATATATATTATATATATATATATATATATATATATATATATATATATATATATATATATATATATATATATATATATATATATATATATATATATATATATATATATATACATATATATATATATATATATATATATATATATATATATATATATATATATATATATATATATACATATATATATATATATATATATATATATATATATATATATATATATATATATATATATATATATATATATATATTTGTGAAAAGTAATCTTGGGTTTGTAGCATTTCTTTATTATTCGTCTATTTGCTTATTTCTATGTAATGAAATGCTACAAACCCAAGATTACTTTTCACAAAATAAATATGAATAGCAAAGAATTTCAAAGCTAATATATATATATATATATATATATATATATATATATATATATATATATATATATATATATATATATATATATATATATATATATATATATATATGTATATATATATATATATATATATATATATATATATATATATATATATATATATATATATATATATATATATATATATATATATAATATATATATATATATATATATATATATATATATATATATATATATATATATATATATATATATATATATATATATATATATATATATATATATATATATATATATATATATATATATATATATATATATATATATACTAGGTTGTGTATTCTAAGAATTTGAGTTCCGTCAAAAACTAATGTCATAAAACGTCACTGCAAGTGTTGGAGTATTAATATTTTAAATTCAAGTATAAATGATCAATGAAATAAATCGTATACTGCTCTGAAGATCCTCAATAAAGGTGAAAGAACTTGTACAACTTCTAAGTGGTTCGTTTCGATGTGTATAGTGGTTCATTTCCGTATGTATATCCAGATATAGCACTGGATACACATACACATCAGTGTATGGATACACATACACTGGATACACATACAGTACATCTTTCCTCTTATTCGTCTATTTGCTTATTTCTCTATGTAATAAAATGCTACAAACCCAAGATTACTTTTCACAAAACAAATATGGATAGCAAAGAATTTCAAAGCTAATAAATATATCCAGGGTGAAAATTGGATTTTTTTCGAATTTTCGAAGAAACAAGTAATACATAAGACCAACAAATGATTTTAGTTTTGACTAAGCAAGGTATTTCTGTGTCACTCCCTCTTTGAATGCTTCAGAACTCTATTGTATATGTAAATCAATATTCTCCAGCATATAGTTGGAAAAAGTAGTTGTTTTTCAATAGGTTCAACAAGATTTTATGCATTTTAAAGTTTAACATATATAAATAATGGACTAGGTTTGTGTATTCTAAGAATTTGAGTTCCGTCAAAAACTAATGTCATAAAACGTCACTGCAAGTGTTGGAGTATTAATATTTCAAATTCAAGTATAAATGATCAATGAAATAAATCGTATACTGCTCTGAAGATCCTCAATAAAGGCGAAAGAACTTGTACAACTTCTAAGTGGTTCGTTTCGATGTGTATAGTGGTTCATTTCTGTATGTATGTCCAGATATAGCACTAGTAAGTACATCTTTCCTCTTATTCGTCTATTTGCTTCTGGAATCTGGAATATGTCCGGAGTGCGGATCGAGATCCGCTGCACTTAGGCCCCATTGGGCCCCTTGTGCTTCCTCCGTGAGGGAAATGTCTCCCTAGGTCATCGACCAGCCCAATGTTGTACAAAAGGTGATGATGTTGCCCAGGGGCATTTCCCTCAAATTGGCCATAGAAGGCCAACGTTCCCCCAATATGGATTCTCTGGTCGATGACACGGCAGGACATTCGCAAAGTACATGCTCGATCGTTTCATCTTCTTGTTCACATCCTCTGCAGATGGGTGTGTCACTTTGTCTCATGTTATAGAGGTGTTTCCTTACCCGGCAGTGTCCGGTTAGGATTCCTGTAACAAATCGCAGTTTACCCCTGGACATTGCCAGATAGTTCCTCGCCGTCTCTTCGCTGGGATATCTCAAGAGATTTCTGGCCAGCTGACAGCTACTTGTTTCATCCCATAACGTCTTAAATTTTATGTGGGTGTTTTCCTTTATTAATTGAAGTTTCGCTGCAACTGGTAGCGTACTTGAAGGACCAGGCCCAAGGATACTCAGGTTAGCTGCCTTCTTGGCCAGTTTGTCAGCTTCTATATTGCCGTTGCATTGTGAGTGTCCTTTGACCCAGCACAGGTAGATGTTATTCATCTGACATGCTCTCACAAGTGCTTGGTGACATTCCCATGTTGATCCTTTAGTTATTTTATAATTTTTCAGGGCCAGTAGTGATTGTCTACTATCTGTGCAGATTCTTATTGTCTTGCCCGTTATTTCTCTGCGAGCAATCTCTTGTGCGGCTATGGTTATACCAGCGAGTTCTGTTTGTACTACACTGGCATTTTTATCCATAGTCCAGCTGCATCGGAGTCGCAGATTCCTGGAATATATACCACAGCCTGCTCCATCCTTTTTCTTTGATCCGTCCGTGAAGACATAGTTTACACCTTCAACGCCGGCCTCGTCTTCACCAGTAGTATGTATGGTGTAAGGTTTATCAAAGACAAGCCGAGGCGGAATACCATCTGCACATGCCTGTAAAAGGGGTATCTTTCTGACAGCCTCAGTCCACAGGCGGCTTCTGGTTTGGCCACAGCTTGCATTTGGTAGTATGCGAACAGATTTAAGGCGAGTCATGGTAGTCAGAGCCACTTCTTCTAGATGTAGGTCTAGTGGTGGAAGACACGGCATTATCTCCATTGCTCTCGTTGGTGTTGTTCGCATGGCTCCGGTTATGCTCAGACAGGCAACTCTTTGTACCTGGCCTAGCTTGAGTTTTGCTGTTATTTGTTGACTCTTGGGCCAACAGACAACAGCTCCATAGGCCAACATTAATGATAGCAGTATGATATGATAGCAGTGTAAATCCACAGGACCACCCTGGGTTTCATGCCCCAGGTTTTCCCTACTGTCCTGCGACACTGCTCGTATGATATGTAGGCCTTATTTATTCTTCTTTCGAGGTGAAGATTCCAGTTTAATTTAGCATCGAAAATTACCCCCAAGTATTTCACCTGTGATGAAAAATTTAGTGCTGTGTTTAGGAGAACAGGTGCTCTCATTGGCTCCAGTTTTCTTTTCCTTGTAAAGAATAACAAATTATTTCTTCTCCTATTTCCGTCTTCCTGGGGTTGACGGATAGGGCATACTCCTCACACCAATTTTCGATTATTCTTAGGGCCATCTGCATTCTTTGACAGAGAGCTCCTTCGAATTTTCCATTAAGCAGTATCGTTAAGTCATCTGCGTATGCAATTGTGTAGAATCCTTCCACGTTGAGGTGGTTTAGGAGGCTGTCAAGAACCAGATTCCATAGCAGTGGTGATAAAACACCTCCCTGCGGACAGCCTTTCGCAACCAGTCCTCTTATGACAGTGTCTCCTGCACTGATTTGTACTGCTCTTTTAGAGAGCATGTTGGATATCCAGCTGCTCACAGTATTAGGAACGTTCCTATGGTCTATTTGCTTATTTCTCTATGTAATGAAATGCTACAAACCCAAGATTACTTTTCACAAAACAAATATGAATAGCAAAGAATTTCAAAGCTAATATATATATATATATATATATATATATATATATATATATATATATATATATATATATATATATATATATATATATATATATATATATATATATATATATATATATATATATATATATATATATATATATATATATATATATATATATATATATATATATATATATATATGTGTGTGTGTGTGTATGTAATAAAAAAATTAAAATAAAACAACATACATTTTCAATTAAGTTCGAACACAAATTAACATAAAAGTATGCATACAAAGAAACACAATAAATATGTATTTTGTGTGCGACCGACCGTTTAATAATAATCAATCTGGTACAAGCGTTTACTAAACTAAAAAATATTAAAACAAAAAAACTTTTCCTTTTGTATAATATCCTACTTTATTTTGGTTTAGTTCCTACTATTCTATACCAATGCTGATATCTAAAATGTCATTTCATTACAAACAAACAAAAAATTACAAAATATAAATATCCAAAAAAAATAATATTTTTCAATTTATTATAAATATAAATACTTGTCACATGACTGTAACAGATAGTAGAAAAAAATGTATTTCCAAATAGAAATATTATAGTATCCAGTATAGCATAGTATTGAACAATAACAAACATATACGGCCAAACGACAGTTTAGATTTAATTTATATATTTATGTTGTCATGGCAACGCACACGCACAGCATCCCGAGTGTTTGTACTGAGGGCAAAAAACAAGATAACATTAACGTATTATAATAGAAATTATTTTTCGTGACATGTTCCCCAAAAACGCACTAAGAACTTAAAAAGAATTTATTCAAGATAAAAAATCCAATGACCGCGGACAAAACATAGTATTCAACTCGTAATTAATAACCATTATTAACTTGGGCGATTTGGGTCACGGGCAGCAGACGAGGCGTCACGCTGCGTTATTAATAGCTATTATTAATTTCGTGTTTAATAATATACAATAATTGCCTGTTGAATAATATACAATATTACGTGATTGAACGAAACATATCAGTGGACGTCAGTGGTCGCAGCATCGACATAATAGAGGCGAAAATAACAGGGAATTAGTTTGAGGCGTAGGGAGATACGTAAAAGTTTTTATGACATATTTATATCAATATATAGCGGGTGGGAATTTAAGTAATTTAAGGAAATTAAATTTAATGTAAGGATATTTAAGTGATAATTATCACTCATGAATAAAAAAATTACATTTACCAGCGCAAAAATCGTGGTTTGCTATAGGCCAAATAGGAAGGAAGAGAAATGCAACTGGATTAAAAATGCGGATAAATATTTTAATTATTAAACGTGGCTCGAGCTACGCTCTCGTGATTTTGTAACAACAGATGTCATCAAATTGCCATGACAGTAAGTACTCGAAAACGTACATAAAAAATATCCGGCTAAATCTGAGTTGTTATGCCCCCGATAATAGTTAGACAGCAAATTAAATAATGAATTGATTATAAAGTGAAAACAAAGTGGATATTTCCTGTGATCTTGTTAAGCTGTTAAAAGAATTAACATCTGTTTTTGTCCAAAAACCAATGGCTGTGTTATACATCATCCATTTTATGCACGAGGAAATGACGCTGAGTATTTTCAATAATAGTATTACAGTATGTAATGAAACTGGGTTTCCAAACAAGTGAACACACCAACGCTTTCATGGAGACTTTCAATATGTTTATATAACACAACGTCAGTCTTGAGTTAAAAATAACACCCAGGTCTGAGAATTATGTGCCGTCCTCAAGACAATACCGTTTAAGTAATAACTAGATTGCGCACTGAATGCATTTTATCGCTCAACGATAAATAATATTAGCACAAGTTCAAAGACAAATTATTATCTATAAGACCAGATACTAATGGGATGCAAATTTCTTTGTAGTTAGCTCAGTCAAAGCCGATATCAACAATGCAGAATAATTTAATAATAGAGGTCTTAGGAATGATCCCTGGGGTACTTCAGAATACAAAAAATTTAGAAAATGAATTCACGGCATTGTAGGCATGAAGTTCTGCTTGTTGAGTAAGAGAACACAATTTGCAAAGAAGAATAATATTCTTAAGCCTGTATGCCATAAGATTCAGAGAAGGCAATATTTAACAATGGAGGCAGCTCGATTAAATGGTGAACTGTTTTTTTGTAAAAATTAAGAAATCATAAGATCTAGTAGACTTAGGCTCCATGTTGTATAAGCAGGGCCGGACCGGGGCGGATGTCCCTCCACAAACCTTGGATTCAAATATTTTTTAACAATAATATTTTCCATTTTTAGAAAATTAACGGGCACGTAAATTGTCATTCACTTAAATGTACCTAATAAAGTATTATCAACTGCAAAAACGATTATCAATAAATGATAAAAAAATTATATCTATACATCCCAATAGTGGAATTTTTTTTTCAAATGTGCAAATAAAATTATCAATAGATATTTATTAATTGAAGGGGCCTCCACTTTTTTCATTCTCCCGCGCCCCCCACACCCCTAGGTCCGGCCCTTTGTAAAAGGCATTTACAATAATCGATGAACTATAATTTATATACGTATGGTTATTTTTGGGAACGAAAAGTACTTTAACAAATTAAAAAAATTTTGTATTATTGCTATGCATGAATGACCTTAAAAAAATCACGAGGACAATTTAAATAATCTGTATAATACATGCAACAACCATGCACTGCCATTCTGTGCGCTTCTGTTGTCATTCTTACGGAACAGTGACTTCCGGAAAACAAATATACTTTTAACATACCAATATCTACATGGTATAGGTATATCACGGTCCTTTATAAATATGAACATAATTAAATGGTATTGGGATAGAAGAATAAGGTGAAATTATATATATATATATATATATATATATATATATATATATATATATATATATATATATATATATATATATATATATATATATATATATATATATATATATATATATATATATATATATATATATATATATATATATATATATATATATATATATATATATATATATATATATATATATATATATATATATATATATATATATATATATATATATATATATATATATATATATATATATATATATATATATATATATATATATATATATATATATATATATATATATATATATATATATATATATATATATATATATATATATATAAATATATACATATATATATATATATATATATATATATATATATATATATATATATATATATATATATATATATATATATATATATATATATATATATATATATAATATATAGACCTAATATTGGCAAAGTTAGAAGATGCATAAAACATTTGATTAGGCCTGGCTGAAAGAGTAAAGGGCTCACTTGGAGGGGCTCGAGTACTCTAAAAGCAGTTACCCATCTGGTAAGGCTGTTCGGTCTTTTAGTTTTGCCGTGTTAAGGAAGGCAAGGCATCAGACGGGGATGCGGTATCATGGCTGTGGAGCTTAGTTCTGTTCCGTTGATTACAGATTCGCGACTGAAGATTAGTCGTTCAATTTTCGAAGCGTACGGCTGGGGAAGACCGATCATCGCGAAAGCCACTTATGCATTCACTTCGATGATACGGTAAGCGCTGCTCTCCCGATTTCAAAGTTTACACAATACCGGGGTGTGCAGCTTCACGCTTCACACCGACGAGATTAATATTGTATGAGAACACTTCATTAGCTCAGCCGATCTTATCTCGTCAAGTACATTATTTTTAAAGCGTTAAAACTTAATAGGTTTACTATTCACGCCACCGCAGTCGATGGGCGAGATGCTAATGCAATTTTTCCGGGATGAGCATGGCTGCCTTCCGTTATCCCTACTGACATAAAGCCGATCTACCGAATCCAATTACTACTTGCTCATATAATGACGTCTCGACTTGAATAGATGATATATTTACAATACAGATATAATGATAACAACTTGTTGTTATTCTAAAAAATCTACCTTTATTATGGATGTTATTATTCTACTAAAATTTTATTATATTGTATTAAAAATCTATATCTTATTCTATTAAAAATCTACCTTTATTATGGACCTTCATTGAGGATCTTCAGAGTGATGACCGATTTGTTTATTGATCATTTATACTAGAGTTAGAAAAAGTCAAAAAAATATTTTAGTTTTGACTAAGCGAGCAATTTCTGTATCACTCACTCTTTAAATGCTTCAGAATTCTATTGTATATGCAATTCAATATTTTCTAGCATATAGCTAGGAAAGGTAGTTGTTTTAATAGATTCTACAAGATTTTACGCATTTTAAAGTTTACATCTTCACCTTCTGGATAAATATATGCCTAATGCTTTTATATATAATATGTTCAAATAGAACAAATATAAAATATAGGGTAGGTTTGTGTTTTCTATGAATTAAAGTTCCGTCAAAATTAATTAAATTTTTAATAATAATATTAAAAATTTCAGCGAGAAAATCAATTAATGACACTGATAAGTACAACATACCGTATTATAACAGATAAATTAATTAAATATAATAAACTAAGCATAATTCAAAATATATATAATAGAGTTTGGTCTTGAGAGGGATACGATAATCTAGCCTTGAATCAAAATAGTGTTACTTAAACGTCTGTGATAACAGGTGTATTTAACATGCCTAGAGCGGGCTGAAAATGTTCTAATTTACATAATCTTAATATGTGATGTATAAAAATTATTACATCGTAGAGAAAATACAAAAAGTGTATGACAGAAGAATTTGATTGGTTGACAAGTCACCACAAGATATAGGAAACACATGTAACTAAGGAAGTAACATTGATTCTTAGGATAAGATCATCCCTAACAACGAAAAACAAAGCGTACCAGTTACAAAATATAGGTCACCGTGGTCACCACGCATTATGTATGCTCCCTTGTGTAAATATTCCCAAATACAATTAATTAATATTATAAGTGTAGTGTTTAAGTTAAAAGAGACATTTTAAATAATGCTGAATTAATCATGGACATTTTGAACAATGCGATGACCCGGTCGCCACGTTTTTATTATATCAAAAGAAAATGAAGTATACATGAAGTAATTATTTCCATAAAACAAAGTTAATTGTTTGAAATTGTGTGACTAATAATAAAAATTATTTAAACCCATTAAATATTATTAGGAAATAAAAAAATCACATACATACCATTTGGATACTCGAATAAAACGGTAATTCATTGGAAAAAAAATTCCCGTAATTTCTTTATTATATGTATATGCTTTTATTATTAACTTATTTTCTCAAGTTTTAAATTAACATAAAAACCCTGATAATTGTGACACTAAAGCCTTAGATTTTTTCACTTCTTGGAGCTATTCCTGAAAACCTTTAGAAAAGAACCCCCGCGGAAAAATTCAAAAATTTTTATCACTTTGGTACTTATTGACTAGAGCAGTTCTGGAAAACGCCTTATTTTACGAAGTGGCGTAACATACACTTTACGAAGTAGCGTAACATACTTTCATATACACTAACAGACAGAGGTATTCAGCCCATATTCAAAGACATGGACTACTGACTACTCATCTCGGTCTTACTCATATTAAATGGCGTCACTCAATCCATATACAGTGCACAAAATAACACTGCTGTTCTCCGGCAGTATTTTTATTCGCAATTTCCATTTAGTTATTTTAATTCCGAAACGTTGACATAAAATTGATATCTGAATGTTGATTTTGTAACGTTTTTCAACACTCAATGGTCCTGAAAAACCCACTCGATTAGAGAGAAATAAACTTCTATGCTTAGGTCTCCGCTCATAAATTTTACATGTTCAAGTAAAAAAGGGAAAGCTTTTAATTTACGGATCGATACGTCGTTATCGTCGTGATGGATGGGATGGTGGTGTACAAAAGTTTTTTCATAATGAAGTCGAATATAATGCAAAAATAAATCACATTCGTCGCTCTAAATAGGAACTCAAACGAACAAGCCGGAGACTTTACAGAACTAATAAATTAGGGACTCACGGCGCTTTTATATAACTTTTCTTACGTACTCATTTGCTAAGAAGAAGACAATCGTACGGAATTAATCGCCTTCTCGAGCCATTAATTAGCTAAAATTAATTTCAAATAATAATATATTACCTGTATCGAATGCCACCGTAATTTTTAGGTAGTAGATACTATTTCAAACTGAGTCAGGTTATATATATGAATACTGACATTTAAGATTCAAGAAATGGCTCTAATAGACCGGGAGAGGAGAACAGTTATTTTTCTCCGGTTTCACCCAGCATACCCGAAAGTGACTTATGACAACAATGAAAAGCGGATACTTACCCGCTGGACGCTTTCATGTGGACGGTCATGTGGAAAATTGCAGTTTTCAACATTTTTTACACACCCACAAAACTTTTGTGTTTTTCTCCGATATTTTTTCATCGACATGCAGCTGAAAATGCGGAAAATAGTTTTTCTCTCATTGCAAGCACGTGACCGTTAGAGCCCTATGGAACTCTGCAAATCGCATAACAAGACGTTGACTTTGTTCTAACTTTGATAAAAGGGCATATATTTTAATATCAGAAAAATAAAATGGAAAGCCGTCCAGTGGGCTAGTATTCGCTTTTCGTTCTTGCCATAAGGGACACTTTCATTCATCCAAAAGGTATGCAGGGTAAAAACGGAGACCATGAGGTATTTTCCCACTTCTTTATAAACGGGAGCAAAAAGTAGGTAAATGGAAAAAGAAGACCCGTATTTTTTTTTTGTTTAGTTCTAAAATAAATAACATGTGACGTCATTAAAATGGTCGTGAACAAATAATTATCTAGTTTTCTTATAAGAAAACCAATATTTAACAAAAACAGATCCATTCTAATTATTTAATTTAAAAAATCTACCATAAATCGAAAAATAATCACTTAATATATTGTTACGCCACTGAGCTCGTAAAATAAGTGAGTTCTGTCCAGAATCCAAATACACTTTATTAACTTCCAAAAATAACAATTCACAACTGTTTACAGTGATAAATGACTACTGAACACTTTTAATTACTTGTTATTAGGTCTGTTCTCAGAGCATTCAAACTAAACTGACTCATGTCGCGATCGGCTGGCCCTTATATACTATATTCAATGTTCCGGAAAGTTCTAGAAGCTTCTCGATTATTCCATCCCATTATAGAGTGTTCTCGTTTGTTCCATCTCATTCTAGATTGTATACAACGCATCTCGACGGGTTCTACAGGGGGTAGTTCACATGTTCATATACCGCAACTATTCTAAATGTGTAATTTCTCCCTAGATCTAGGGAATTTTCAATATATCATGCACAATCGCTTAGGATGATTCCGTAACAATATTTACACTTAAAATTGAAATTCGATTTCCAAGTATCGATAGAGACAAGAATTTTTCAAACCAATACAGTATACCTAGAATATACATGGTATCGTATGCAAGCCATATCTCCGTTATTAAAAAACATAAAACGTTGAATTAAAAGAGATCATGCTTATGAGTGACACCATAGATCATAACGTTCCGTCCGGTTACATTATTGCTTCTTACGACCCTTCAGAACCACCCACCTTATCTTTACGAATTATATATACTGTTCGACATTCGCAGACATTCAAGAATATACAAAAATTATCGATGTAAGTATAAAAATATTCAATAACGAAGTAAAATACAAATATTCCTGAGGAAGCTAAAGCAAAGATTTAAAAGAAAAATGACTGCGACAGAGGAGCTATTATGTTGTGTGCGAAACCATCAATTACTCTTCGACGTGCACTTGTGTGACGATTACAAAACGCCCTGGTAAAATGTAGTTGTTAGTCAACCCTAAAACCATTTGTCACCAGCAACTCGTAAGCTTTTATTGTCGTTTAAATGCTATAAAAGCAGCGAAATCGACTTGAACTCCAGCATAATATGCAAGACTTCTAAAGTAACTAACTGAATCAATGTGAAATATTTTCTACACAAACTTCGAAGACCTCCATTTAAACTTCTCATATATTATATACCTATATCTACTATAAATGAGGGTGAAATAGAAAATATATACGAGGAAACTTACATTTACATATTATTATATTTTGCGATTACTCTCTAAGAGATAATAATATAAAACATCATTAGGTATTATTAAAAAATATATATCTGCCTCTTAGTTACTAATCTATCGTCCATAACAAACGAAGAAAGTAGGTAAGATGCTTTCGGTTCAATTCAGGCTATTATTTACGGATCTTTCATGTAATTTGCAATGATCAATTATCCACACTACTAGGCATAATCTTTAACATGATAATCATTATATCTGTTAAAGCGTTAAGAATCAAACAATCAATTAATTAACTTTGCATTGTTCTTGTAATTGGTAAAAATAATCACTTGTCCATAGATGACTGGCGATAAATTAATTAATCGGCATTTCCTCATAAAAACCCAAATATTACGTAAAATTTGTACAACACGAAGAGAACGTAGTATTGATTTTAACATACTGGTTTGGTCCCTATAGGTTCATAAATTATCAGAGTAATCTGCTTCTCATTATCGTCAGTCATCAGCAGAGCAAATACAACACCCAGAGCATCAAATTCCCGTTAATAGTCCGTTTTAATGTAGGAAAAATTTATTTTGACCTCGAAAAAAATTTGTAGAATTTCATTTTCAGATTTTTGTATATATACTTAAATCCTCTACTGTTGCAAAAAAGTTTCCAGTAAAAAAAATAGGTAATAATAAACAATAGTTATTTTTTCGAAATCGGCAGTAAAGAACGGGAATATAATGCAGTATTTGTGGCATAATTTTGTATCTTAAAAATAAATAACTGTTTTTATTCCAAATAAATTATATTAGAAGAAGAATTCGAAAATATTGTAAATGAAAAATTATATTTTCTTTAATGATTTCTTGATTACAAAAAAACATAATGTATACATAGACACTTGTAATATTCTTTGTATCATTTCAGTGGTTTATTTGCATCGGCCTTACGGGCGGCCTCTGTAAATAAAATTCACATTCGTGATAAAAAGTTCATAAGTGCCTTGGTACATAAATAACTACTACAGATACAAAATTATGATACAAATACGGCGGCACGTTTTGCGTTTATCTGTCACTCTGTCTACTTGAAAAAATCGTAAAACAACGGACTACTTTACTGATAATTTCTTATTCTTTACTGCGGTTTCGACGTTATTTAATGCCGATTTAATAACTACAACTCTCCCCCAAATTCCTTGCTTGTACAGGAGCATGTATAAAAATAGATTTTCTTAAAAAAAACAATATATTTTATATTTTATTGCACATATTGATTGTCCTTGTAATTATAAATATTTTCTATTATGGGAAGATATGAAAAATTTTAAACATTTTTTTGAGTTAATTCAATTGCAAGAAAAAAATTGTTTTTGAAGATTTAAATTTTTCAATAAATCACTTGCAATTAATAAAATCCTTTGAACACTTGTATAAATATAAACAAAGATCCACTCTACTGCGACATATCACATATAATGGACTGCGACATATTTTTAGTTTTCGAAACTTATTATACAGGGTGTTAAAAAAAATCCAAACTTCGAGTGCCACATATCAAAAATCTAAATCCATATTTCGAGTGCCTCAAACTCGTTTTAAATGGAACACCCCTGTACTTTTGTGCGAAACATAATTCTTCTTTCAATTTAGTATCAAATGATATAAGTTAATATATCTAAAATAAAGAGATCTTACGTATCCAGCTTTTTAATATTTAAGTTTAAGTTTTTGAGATTACGTAATGTCAGACAAGTTACATGGCAGTTGTATTTTCTTGAAGACAACCGGTGACGTGTCTGTCTTATTTATCCAGGCTTCTAAATATTGTTGTTTTATTTTTACTGTATTGTTGTTATTATTCCGTTTTGTTTGCTTCTTGTCACTATTTATATGATAATAATTATTCGTGTTTAGTATTTCCGGATTCTCTATCATGAATAATTAATTACTTTAAGGGAGTACCAATGAAAAAAAAATGCTGATTAAACATTAATCAGCTGGCAACGTAAGATCTGTTAATTTTAGATACCTATATAATATTATATCACTTGATAGAGAATTGATGAAAGGATTAATTTTCCAACAAAAATACAGCGCATTCCATTAAAAAATGAATTTGAGGCACTCGAAATGTGGGAAGTTTGGATTTTTTTTCAACCATATACAATAATTTTTCAAAACTAAAAAGATTCCGTAGTAGAATGAACCTTTGTTTATATTCAGACAAGGTCTCAAACGATTGTATCAATAACAAGTTGATTTATTGAGGAATTGAAATAAATATTTTTTTTGGAATTGTTTTCATTAAATTGAATTACCTCAATAACTGCTCCAAATTTTTCATATCTTCCTATTTATAAAATACTTATAATTACAATGAGAATCAATATCATCAACATATAGAATCTATATATTTGTAATACCACGATTTAATGGGCCATCCTGTAATTTAGAAAATTTAAAAAAATTAAAATTCAAGAGATACTGAATAACTTTTGTATTTAACTTCCGGTTTTTGAGATAAGTGGACTATCTATCTTAAAATGGACCACCCTGTGAAAATATTTCAGGGTTTGTATGCTTTTGCGCAATTTTTATTGCACTATTTACCAAAAGAGTCGGTTTAAATGAAAGAAAGCCCGACGTTGTAAACTACGACATATGGAGTAAAACTGGCGATTTGTCATTACCCCAAACTAACTCCAAGTAAGTTACACTTTAAGCTAAAGATCGTTATGATGAAAAATTGTTCGACTTTAAGTTGCACCATTAGCGTTTGGAGCAGTTCCAATGAAGTGGGAAATGGCCAATTACAGTGTTTTCTACGTAACAGACGCCTTTACCGAAAAACAAAAATCCCCCGTAACAGTCGCAGGAAGTTACCGCAACTTGCGTGACGCAAACTCCGCAACTTTTTTAATTAAGAATTGACGAGACCAAGCCGTTCGAAATACGGATATATTAGCTAGCCGTAACCGGAATTGACAAGGAACCTCTACACTGCCACAAACAATTTTAATATTGCCACAACAAAAAGTTATTTATGCAGAAAGTTATTTCATGAAACACACGACCAGAACTTTCCCCCGGCTTACACACGGCGTTTCCTTCCTCTGGCCTACCTAGTGGGAGACACGCACAGTATTGCAATAGGAAATGCGATTAATGAAAATAATATGCAGCAGTTGGAAGCAGAAAAGATCCCATAAATTGCGAATTATTAACATTATCAGAACGCGAAGTATTGAGTTTCAGCTATTTACTACTTACTAAGGCCGGGAATGTTAAATAGTATACTCGTATTAAAAATCGAGT
>CAXKVY010008882.1:0-14454 GCA_964058915.1 Tetropium fuscum | reverse complement strand
TAGGGATGATCTTATCCTAAGAATCAATGTTACTTCCTTAGTTACATGTGTTTCCTATATCTTGTGGTGACTTGTCAACCAATCAAATTCTTCTGTCATACACTTTTTGTATTTTCTCTACGATGTAATAATTTTTATACATCACATATTAAGATTATGTAAATTAGAACATTTTCAGCCCGCTCTAGGCATGTTAAATACACCTGTTATCACAGACGTTTAAGTAACACTATTTTGATTCAAGGCTAGATT
Organism: Tetropium fuscum; assembly: GCA_964058915.1. NCBI lineage: Eukaryota > Metazoa > Arthropoda > Insecta > Coleoptera > Cerambycidae > Tetropium > Tetropium fuscum. The sequence goes on along the minus strand of CAXKVY010008882.1, from coordinate 14,202 downwards.
ATCGTATCCCTCTCAAGACCAAACTCTATTATATATATTTTGAATTATGCTTAGTTTATTATATTTAATTAATTTATCTGTTATAATACGGTATGTTGTACTTATCAGTGTCATTAATTGATTTTCTCGCTGAAATTTTTAATATTATTATTAAAAATTTAATTAATTTTGACGGAACTTTAATTCATAGAAAACACAAACCTACCCTATATTTTATATTTGTTCTATTTGAACATATTATATATAAAAGCATTAGGCATATATTTATCCAGAAGGTGAAGATGTAAACTTTAAAATGCGTAAAATCTTGTAGAATCTATTAAAACAACTACCTTTCCTAGCTATATGCTAGAAAATATTGAATTGCATATACAATAGAATTCTGAAGCATTTAAAGAGTGAGTGATACAGAAATTGCTCGCTTAGTCAAAACTAAAATATTTTTTTGACTTTTTCTAACTCTAGTATAAATGATCAATAAACAAATCGGTCATCACTCTGAAGATCCTCAATGAAGGTCCATAATAAAGGTAGATTTTTAATAGAATAAGATATAGATTTTTAATACAATATAATAAAATTTTAGTAGAATAATAACATCCATAATAAAGGTAGATTTTTTAGAATAACAACAAGTTGTTATCATTATATCTGTATTGTAAATATATCATCTATTCAAGTCGAGACGTCATTATATGAGCAAGTAGTAATTGGATTCGGTAGATCGGCTTTATGTCAGTAGGGATAACGGAAGGCAGCCATGCTCATCCCGGAAAAATTGCATTAGCATCTCGCCCATCGACTGCGGTGGCGTGAATAGTAAACCTATTAAGTTTTAACGCTTTAAAAATAATGTACTTGACGAGATAAGATCGGCTGAGCTAATGAAGTGTTCTCATACAATATTAATCTCGTCGGTGTGAAGCGTGAAGCTGCACACCCCGGTATTGTGTAAACTTTGAAATCGGGAGAGCAGCGCTTACCGTATCATCGAAGTGAATGCATAAGTGGCTTTCGCGATGATCGGTCTTCCCCAGCCGTACGCTTCGAAAATTGAACGACTAATCTTCAGTCGCGAATCTGTAATCAACGGAACAGAACTAAGCTCCACAGCCATGATACCGCATCCCCGTCTGATGCCTTGCCTTCCTTAACACGGCAAAACTAAAAGACCGAACAGCCTTACCAGATGGGTAACTGCTTTTAGAGTACTCGAGCCCCTCCAAGTGAGCCCTTTACTCTTTCAGCCAGGCCTAATCAAATGTTTTATGCATCTTCTAACTTTGCCAATATTAGGTCTATATATTATATATATATATATATATATATATATATATATATATATATATATATATATATATATATATATATATATATATATATATATATATATATATATATATGTATATATTTATATATATATATATATATATATATATATATATATATATATATATATATATATATATATATATATATATATATATATATATATATATATATATATATATATATATATATATATATATATATATATATATATATATATATATATATATATATATATATATATATATATATATATATATATATATATATATATATATATATATATATATATATATATATATATATATATATATATATATATATATATATATATATATATATATATATATATATATATATATATATATATATATATATATATATATATATATAATTTCACCTTATTCTTCTATCCCAATACCATTTAATTATGTTCATATTTATAAAGGACCGTGATATACCTATACCATGTAGATATTGGTATGTTAAAAGTATATTTGTTTTCCGGAAGTCACTGTTCCGTAAGAATGACAACAGAAGCGCACAGAATGGCAGTGCATGGTTGTTGCATGTATTATACAGATTATTTAAATTGTCCTCGTGATTTTTTTAAGGTCATTCATGCATAGCAATAATACAAAATTTTTTTAATTTGTTAAAGTACTTTTCGTTCCCAAAAATAACCATACGTATATAAATTATAGTTCATCGATTATTGTAAATGCCTTTTACAAAGGGCCGGACCTAGGGGTGTGGGGGGCGCGGGAGAATGAAAAAAGTGGAGGCCCCTTCAATTAATAAATATCTATTGATAATTTTATTTGCACATTTGAAAAAAAAATTCCACTATTGGGATGTATAGATATAATTTTTTTATCATTTATTGATAATCGTTTTTGCAGTTGATAATACTTTATTAGGTACATTTAAGTGAATGACAATTTACGTGCCCGTTAATTTTCTAAAAATGGAAAATATTATTGTTAAAAAATATTTGAATCCAAGGTTTGTGGAGGGACATCCGCCCCGGTCCGGCCCTGCTTATACAACATGGAGCCTAAGTCTACTAGATCTTATGATTTCTTAATTTTTACAAAAAAACAGTTCACCATTTAATCGAGCTGCCTCCATTGTTAAATATTGCCTTCTCTGAATCTTATGGCATACAGGCTTAAGAATATTATTCTTCTTTGCAAATTGTGTTCTCTTACTCAACAAGCAGAACTTCATGCCTACAATGCCGTGAATTCATTTTCTAAATTTTTTGTATTCTGAAGTACCCCAGGGATCATTCCTAAGACCTCTATTATTAAATTATTCTGCATTGTTGATATCGGCTTTGACTGAGCTAACTACAAAGAAATTTGCATCCCATTAGTATCTGGTCTTATAGATAATAATTTGTCTTTGAACTTGTGCTAATATTATTTATCGTTGAGCGATAAAATGCATTCAGTGCGCAATCTAGTTATTACTTAAACGGTATTGTCTTGAGGACGGCACATAATTCTCAGACCTGGGTGTTATTTTTAACTCAAGACTGACGTTGTGTTATATAAACATATTGAAAGTCTCCATGAAAGCGTTGGTGTGTTCACTTGTTTGGAAACCCAGTTTCATTACATACTGTAATACTATTATTGAAAATACTCAGCGTCATTTCCTCGTGCATAAAATGGATGATGTATAACACAGCCATTGGTTTTTGGACAAAAACAGATGTTAATTCTTTTAACAGCTTAACAAGATCACAGGAAATATCCACTTTGTTTTCACTTTATAATCAATTCATTATTTAATTTGCTGTCTAACTATTATCGGGGGCATAACAACTCAGATTTAGCCGGATATTTTTTATGTACGTTTTCGAGTACTTACTGTCATGGCAATTTGATGACATCTGTTGTTACAAAATCACGAGAGCGTAGCTCGAGCCACGTTTAATAATTAAAATATTTATCCGCATTTTTAATCCAGTTGCATTTCTCTTCCTTCCTATTTGGCCTATAGCAAACCACGATTTTTGCGCTGGTAAATGTAATTTTTTTATTCATGAGTGATAATTATCACTTAAATATCCTTACATTAAATTTAATTTCCTTAAATTACTTAAATTCCCACCCGCTATATATTGATATAAATATGTCATAAAAACTTTTACGTATCTCCCTACGCCTCAAACTAATTCCCTGTTATTTTCGCCTCTATTATGTCGATGCTGCGACCACTGACGTCCACTGATATGTTTCGTTCAATCACGTAATATTGTATATTATTCAACAGGCAATTATTGTATATTATTAAACACGAAATTAATAATAGCTATTAATAACGCAGCGTGACGCCTCGTCTGCTGCCCGTGACCCAAATCGCCCAAGTTAATAATGGTTATTAATTACGAGTTGAATACTATGTTTTGTCCGCGGTCATTGGATTTTTTATCTTGAATAAATTCTTTTTAAGTTCTTAGTGCGTTTTTGGGGAACATGTCACGAAAAATAATTTCTATTATAATACGTTAATGTTATCTTGTTTTTTGCCCTCAGTACAAACACTCGGGATGCTGTGCGTGTGCGTTGCCATGACAACATAAATATATAAATTAAATCTAAACTGTCGTTTGGCCGTATATGTTTGTTATTGTTCAATACTATGCTATACTGGATACTATAATATTTCTATTTGGAAATACATTTTTTTCTACTATCTGTTACAGTCATGTGACAAGTATTTATATTTATAATAAATTGAAAAATATTATTTTTTTTGGATATTTATATTTTGTAATTTTTTGTTTGTTTGTAATGAAATGACATTTTAGATATCAGCATTGGTATAGAATAGTAGGAACTAAACCAAAATAAAGTAGGATATTATACAAAAGGAAAAGTTTTTTTGTTTTAATATTTTTTAGTTTAGTAAACGCTTGTACCAGATTGATTATTATTAAACGGTCGGTCGCACACAAAATACATATTTATTGTGTTTCTTTGTATGCATACTTTTATGTTAATTTGTGTTCGAACTTAATTGAAAATGTATGTTGTTTTATTTTAATTTTTTTATTACATACACACACACACACATATATATATATATATATATATATATATATATATATATATATATATATATATATATATATATATATATATATATATATATATATATATATATATATATATATATATATATATATATATATATATATATATATATATATATATATATATATATATATATATATATATATATTAGCTTTGAAATTCTTTGCTATTCATATTTGTTTTGTGAAAAGTAATCTTGGGTTTGTAGCATTTCATTACATAGAGAAATAAGCAAATAGACCATAGGAACGTTCCTAATACTGTGAGCAGCTGGATATCCAACATGCTCTCTAAAAGAGCAGTACAAATCAGTGCAGGAGACACTGTCATAAGAGGACTGGTTGCGAAAGGCTGTCCGCAGGGAGGTGTTTTATCACCACTGCTATGGAATCTGGTTCTTGACAGCCTCCTAAACCACCTCAACGTGGAAGGATTCTACACAATTGCATACGCAGATGACTTAACGATACTGCTTAATGGAAAATTCGAAGGAGCTCTCTGTCAAAGAATGCAGATGGCCCTAAGAATAATCGAAAATTGGTGTGAGGAGTATGCCCTATCCGTCAACCCCAGGAAGACGGAAATAGGAGAAGAAATAATTTGTTATTCTTTACAAGGAAAAGAAAACTGGAGCCAATGAGAGCACCTGTTCTCCTAAACACAGCACTAAATTTTTCATCACAGGTGAAATACTTGGGGGTAATTTTCGATGCTAAATTAAACTGGAATCTTCACCTCGAAAGAAGAATAAATAAGGCCTACATATCATACGAGCAGTGTCGCAGGACAGTAGGGAAAACCTGGGGCATGAAACCCAGGGTGGTCCTGTGGATTTACACTGCTATCATATCATACTGCTATCATTAATGTTGGCCTATGGAGCTGTTGTCTGTTGGCCCAAGAGTCAACAAATAACAGCAAAACTCAAGCTAGGCCAGGTACAAAGAGTTGCCTGTCTGAGCATAACCGGAGCCATGCGAACAACACCAACGAGAGCAATGGAGATAATGCCGTGTCTTCCACCACTAGACCTACATCTAGAAGAAGTGGCTCTGACTACCATGACTCGCCTTAAATCTGTTCGCATACTACCAAATGCAAGCTGTGGCCAAACCAGAAGCCGCCTGTGGACTGAGGCTGTCAGAAAGATACCCCTTTTACAGGCATGTGCAGATGGTATTCCGCCTCGGCTTGTCTTTGATAAACCTTACACCATACATACTACTGGTGAAGACGAGGCCGGCGTTGAAGGTGTAAACTATGTCTTCACGGACGGATCAAAGAAAAAGGATGGAGCAGGCTGTGGTATATATTCCAGGAATCTGCGACTCCGATGCAGCTGGACTATGGATAAAAATGCCAGTGTAGTACAAACAGAACTCGCTGGTATAACCATAGCCGCACAAGAGATTGCTCGCAGAGAAATAACGGGCAAGACAATAAGAATCTGCACAGATAGTAGACAATCACTACTGGCCCTGAAAAATTATAAAATAACTAAAGGATCAACATGGGAATGTCACCAAGCACTTGTGAGAGCATGTCAGATGAATAACATCTACCTGTGCTGGGTCAAAGGACACTCACAATGCAACGGCAATATAGAAGCTGACAAACTGGCCAAGAAGGCAGCTAACCTGAGTATCCTTGGGCCTGGTCCTTCAAGTACGCTACCAGTTGCAGCGAAACTTCAATTAATAAAGGAAAACACCCACATAAAATTTAAGACGTTATGGGATGAAACAAGTAGCTGTCAGCTGGCCAGAAATCTCTTGAGATATCCCAGCGAAGAGACGGCGAGGAACTATCTGGCAATGTCCAGGGGTAAACTGCGATTTGTTACAGGAATCCTAACCGGACACTGCCGGGTAAGGAAACACCTCTATAACATGAGACAAAGTGACACACCCATCTGCAGAGGATGTGAACAAGAAGATGAAACGATCGAGCATGTACTTTGCGAATGTCCTGCCGTGTCATCGACCAGAGAATCCATATTGGGGGAACGTTGGCCTTCTATGGCCAATTTGAGGGAAATGCCCCTGGGCAACATCATCACCTTTTGTACAACATTGGGCTGGTCGATGACCTAGGGAGACATTTCCCTCACGGAGGAAGCACAAGGGGCCCAATGGGGCCTAAGTGCAGCGGATCTCGATCCGCACTCCGGACATATTCCAGATTCCAGAAGCAAATAGACGAATAAGAGGAAAGATGTACTTACTAGTGCTATATCTGGACATACATACAGAAATGAACCACTATACACATCGAAACGAACCACTTAGAAGTTGTACAAGTTCTTTCGCCTTTATTGAGGATCTTCAGAGCAGTATACGATTTATTTCATTGATCATTTATACTTGAATTTGAAATATTAATACTCCAACACTTGCAGTGACGTTTTATGACATTAGTTTTTGACGGAACTCAAATTCTTAGAATACACAAACCTAGTCCATTATTTATATATGTTAAACTTTAAAATGCATAAAATCTTGTTGAACCTATTGAAAAACAACTACTTTTTCCAACTATATGCTGGAGAATATTGATTTACATATACAATAGAGTTCTGAAGCATTCAAAGAGGGAGTGACACAGAAATACCTTGCTTAGTCAAAACTAAAATCATTTGTTGGTCTTATGTATTACTTGTTTCTTCGAAAATTCGAAAAAAATCCAATTTTCACCCTGGATATATTTATTAGCTTTGAAATTCTTTGCTATCCATATTTGTTTTGTGAAAAGTAATCTTGGGTTTGTAGCATTTTATTACATAGAGAAATAAGCAAATAGACGAATAAGAGGAAAGATGTACTGTATGTGTATCCAGTGTATGTGTATCCATACACTGATGTGTATGTGTATCCAGTGCTATATCTGGATATACATACGGAAATGAACCACTATACACATCGAAACGAACCACTTAGAAGTTGTACAAGTTCTTTCACCTTTATTGAGGATCTTCAGAGCAGTATACGATTTATTTCATTGATCATTTATACTTGAATTTAAAATATTAATACTCCAACACTTGCAGTGACGTTTTATGACATTAGTTTTTGACGGAACTCAAATTCTTAGAATACACAACCTAGTATATATATATATATATATATATATATATATATATATATATATATATATATATATATATATATATATATATATATATATATATATATATATATATATATATATATATATATATATATATATATATATATATATATTTATATATATATATATATATATATATATATATATATATATATATATATATATATATATATATATATATATATATATATATATATACATATATATATATATATATATATATATATATATATATATATATATATATATATATATATATATATATATATATATATATATATATATATATATATATTAGCTTTGAAATTCTTTGCTATTCATATTTATTTTGTGAAAAGTAATCTTGGGTTTGTAGCATTTCATTACATAGAAATAAGCAAATAGACGAATAATAAAGAAATGCTACAAACCCAAGATTACTTTTCACAAATTATATATATATATATATATATATATATATATATATATATATATATATATATATATATATATATATATATATGTATATATATATATATATATATATATATATATATATATATATATATATATATATATATATATATATATATATATATATATATATATATATATATATATATATATATATATATATATATATATATATATATATATATATATATATATATATATATATATATATATATATATAAATATATATATATATATATATATATATATATATATATATATATATATATATATATATATCTTTAATTTTTCGACATAGTAGGTACTTAAAATAATTGATTAGTGTCTTAAAAATGAAATACAAATAAAATTAAATCTATCGCTAGGAATTTTTATGCTATGCTAACAATATTCTTCTTATTTGCAGGTAAGGTGTACTTCGCAGGAATTAGTGGGATGGGGCCAAAGCTAGTATATGGGTGGTGCAGTGTTTGTGAGCCGTTCGGTTGTCTCGACAAAGCAAGCACACTTGATATTAAGCCTCCCATAGAAAGGATCGCAATAAAGTGAAGGAATACGGGCAAAACAGCGGCAGGTTCGCAGCCATAAAAGCCGTCATATCTCCCAACAGGTAATGAACTCGACCGCCTCCACACAACAGTATAATTTAACTGGAACAACAATCTCATTTGAAATTAATTCGGTGATAACACGCAGCAGTTAAATTTTGCAGAGCTCATTCATCAACTTGGCGGGAGTTATCTAAAGAATATACTCGCCATCGTCGCCGCACTTAAGATGAAAAATCCGCGATAATTAATTTAGCGCTGGGGTCTAGTCGACGAGGAAAATCTGACATTGGTCCGCCCGAATTAAATATTTAGCAATTACGTGGCTTGCTCTGATAACCCGGTGGAAATAAAGAAGAAGGTTCAAAAATAAAATATATGAGAAACTTTTCCCGGCAGTTTTTCCAAGTTGTTCCTTGATGAAGGGTTAGTTTAATGAAGTGCCATTTGTCGAGAGTCATCACCAGTCCCGAGGACGCTTGCTGAATACTAGTCGAGCGGTTATTTTTTAAATAAAGCCGAAAGTGGTTGGAGAGAGCCCGGTAAATTTTAACTCGCTCAGTACTTCAGCTCTATTGTGTTGCTTCATTGACTTCGTTTTAAATATTCGGGACATTCATTTAATTGACGCATTTTCAAGTTATAATTTCTTTTCATTCGTTAAAGCATCGTGTTATATTTTAAAGTTCTGTATAGTATGTTTAGCATTTGTATCAACTAAGTATGTATAAAATCATCACGTCTGATAAACACAGTAAATCGGCGTACCAACGGCGTACTATGGTTCTAATGGTTCATTCGCAACATAATATGCATCGTTTATATTATAAGCTATTATTATAATATATTACGAGCTATATTATTGAGGTTGCCAGTTAGAAAATGTACGTATTATTTATGTTTCTATACCTGCTCTGAAAATTCGTCTTTCTACATAATTGAAGAAAAACGTCATTTTGTGGTACTAGGGCTGCAATGTTCTTTGTCTTGGTGAATGTGACATTAATAAGTAATAATATGAAAATATGTATATAAAAATGAGTAATTAATTTCTGCTATGCTATAAATTGATTCAAAACATTTTCCTTCCTTTTACTCTGGTTCACGTCTCCTTTGGGGCTGGATCCTTTCAGTATTATTAATATTCTTACTACTATTGTCCTATTATTGTACTATTGTACTATTGTCTTACTACCTATTGTCGCGCCTATTATATTGTACAAATATTAATAATAGCATACAATATGTTTTCTACAAACGTCAGTAAAAGTAAAATTTCTAACGCATGATATCACTGTCTAAAATGTAATTTTAAGGCACTGCTGTTAAAAATAATTTACTTTTTGCACTGGTGCTAAAAGTAAATCGCGAAAACAGAATATATAAATGACGCGAAAACAGAAAACAATTAAGAAGTTTTAGATTAGACAAATGTAGAAATTCAACAATATTCACAGGCATCTTGGCAAATATGTTGATTCCAATTGGAGTCGTGGCACCTTTATTCTTAATGTTTTTATCAGCATTTTTGAATGCTTAGTGTTCGCTGGACGAAGAGCTATTTTACCATTTTAATTTTCCATTTTGTCTCAAGATCAATATATTTTTTTGAGCACCACCCAAAATTTTCGTAAAAAGAGATTCTGATGCAGTACATTTCTGAACAAGATGATCGTCCAATATCGTTCTACTCCAAAATATTTTCTATGAACTACGACCTGATGCGTGCTCAGGAATCAATTTATTATAATGCGAGAATTTCTTGTGAAATCGATTTTTGTAATAAGATGTCGTCGCTACAAATTAAAATGGAATGGGTTAAAGTAAGCTGGCGTCTTACACCTAAAACTTATTGAAAAGCAGGGTGTGCAGCGAGACTGCATTGTGTTGTCATAGTATAGAAAAGTTGCAGAAAACGCCCGCCGTGGATGTAGGATTGCTTAAATATCCCAGCATTGTATTTGCATAATCAAAACCTTGATTTTGTTGCGGGTTATAAGCAGCAGGGCCACGAATAAGAAATAACCGAGTATGTGTGTGAACGCGGAAAAGTTATCGTTTGTATTGTTCTTGAGATTTTTATCAAATATAAATTGATGCCGACACGCCTTTAATGGTACGCCCTTATTTGCATTATCTATAACTTATCGCCTTAATAGCTAAAAGAAATGGAACACCTCCGCGTTTTGCCGCAATAATTTTCTCGTTATATCGCTGTTCAGGTTACCAATTCTGGTTTATTGATACACGTAAAATGGGATAGTTTGTGTGGTATGTACCCATACCACATAAACGAAGAATTTATTTAACACTAAGTTTTAATCGTCAAATATAAGAAACGAGTGGGTGGCTAAACGTTTTTCTCTTCGGTGTTAAATTTTTTTCTTAGATGTAAGTAAGTAACTACCATAATAAATTACCTAATTTAAATAAATCATTTATAATGTGTTACTATTTAGAAAACTAATTGTTCCTGGTCAATTCTTTGTGTATAACATATTATTACCTATTCATAAACTGTGTCCGGTAAAATAGCAGATGGTTCGGTAAAGTGTTGACCACTTGTCACGTTTATTTGACAATATTACTGTTTAATAAAAATAATACCATTGTGTTATACGTTAGTATGAGCGAGAGCGATTGCAGAAACACACTGTACGCAATTTACACACTTGGAGAGGGCGGAAAGTGTCTTTACTGGAGTCCCATGTTTCCAGGACCATCTCATCCAGTAAAGCATTACTTTCCAGTCTTATTATGCCAGCAAAAATTTTTAAACTGTTAGAAAAAAATATTTAAATTAATTTCTCTCTCCTAGATAGCCTTGTTCTTTTGTTTGATCTCCCTTTGTAAAAAAATCAAACCGATCTTTCATAATTTCTCATAATATTAACCATTGCACGTCTAGTGACGTTGATAGTATGGGAAGTTGTTTCTACAAAAAGAAAATGTTTCTACAAAAAGAAAATGTTTCATGGCATCTTGATTATCTTTTTGAAGCACTATCAATAAAATAGAGCATGTCGTAATAACTGAGACAACCGTATGTTTCAGGTTCCAGGAAAAGTTATGCTCAATTGTTTATTTTTTATTGCTGTAGGATTCCTGCGAAAAAATAGCCCACTTTAACAATGCATTAATTAAATATTATTAAATACCTCGAAATGGGGCAAAAACGGACAAGAAACTGAATTAAATTATTAAACTACAGTAGGGAATTAGTAGGGAATATTATGCGACGTACAGTAGGGAATATTATGCGACGAAATCAGAGGGACTTTCCCCGATTTACACCAATCTATTTATTTACAAAATTAATTATCGTTAAATGGCCCGGATTTAACCGAATGTTTATTCGAAACGTGTTATTTTTTTTTATTTCGACCATTTTTGAAAGAGGTGAAATTAGTAGCATCTGAATTATCGTAAATATGTTTCCAAAGCTTGTGCACATGTGTCGTATGCGATGTATTGGATCTTGTATTGTTGTTTTCCAGCTGACAACTGATGTCGTTTCACATCAGTTGTCACATTACCGCACGTCTTTTTGTAACATACTAATTTTCTTAAATTTTTCTGTTCATTACATTACTCAGAAAGTATAGCATTATTGAACATACTGAATTAATGTAATTGCTATAGTAAAATATTTTGATCCATCCTATATATTTCTTATATTGATCAATCAGTTTCCTTCTTTGTTATCTAATCAAACGCAGCTACATATAGCCTAAAGATATAATGCCATAAATTGTTTTCATTCAGTCACTATCTATCCCGACTTTGGATTATATAGTTGGGGATTTGGATATTCCATCCCTACTTTGTAAGTAATAACTTCCGGGAGGGTGTTCACGAGTTCCAACAAAAAGCTAATGGTTTAAGTCAATTTCCAGATTGAATTTCTAGGTTCCAGCGTCAATAGACAACCATTACGTTTATTCGGAAACATATCCATGCACCGATGTATTACAATATTCTACAATGGGATTTACATGATAAGCGAGTAGTGGGAGGCTTTTTCTAGTCCGCATCTTTTAGGTCTTTGCAAGCCAGTTGTTTTGTTACCTGAAGCACTCTTGATGGACAAAGCGAATTAATTAATGAGATTTTATCATCGTAAAAAATATAGAATAATGGAGGTCTCTTTACACCGGATACGGCCGTCAGTAAGATATAGTTGAATAGGGCACATCATGTCAGGATTAAATTCAATTTCAACGGGATGAAATATTTCACTGTGTAATTGTGTCATTGCGTGACAGTTAATTAGATTTATTGTGTCTGCTGATTGAAATATTTCATTAGCAGTGCTTTCGGCGACAATGACCAGCAAGATATTGTCTGGTATCGCCCTACAATGTCTGATTTCCGTAACTGACATCGCTTTTTGTCAGTGTATGCCTCAAAATGTACGCGGTTCAAGCAATGCACTGATTTTAATATCAGCTCTCACAGTTTGATGCTAAATGGTATTTTATATTTTATATGGAAAATAAATTTTATACTTGTTGACGGCGATTTTTGCCACCCGATTTTTCCGGCGTCAGCGTCACATAAAATCCTAGAATAAGAACCTGGCTATATTCTTACATACTATTAGGAGACATCTACTAAAAATATCCAAGTGAGCGGAAATTTTGCATACATCTTTACTTTTATATTAATAATAATAAATGTGTTAAAACGCGTTTCAAGTTAATGTCACAGAAATCGATTTTCTGCAAATATTTTGCTTCCTGTATGTCCTAGCATTTTTTTAGTTAATGTGGAAAATATAGATTAAAAAAATATTACATAGGGCGTAAACTCGGGTTTGATGACCCACCTATATAAAATCGATATTCGAACGCAGTCTATTATACTTTTTTAAATAATTTCTATACCTTGCATTGACTTACCTGTTGTCCTATGAGAAAAGGGCACCAGATAAATTTATTCTTGGCAGAATAAGTGAAGAACTTAAGTCAAAATGGGGATATTTGCCCCCCCCCCCATTGGTGGGATTTTCTAAGTTAGAAAAACAGTGAACTAAACTTTATTTGCAAAATGGTAACATAATGAAATTAAAAATATGTTCTTTGGCATAAAAAATATAAAATACCGACAAATTGTCATAAAACGTATGTATTTCGAACGAAACATTATTCAGAGGAGATTATTTACTTTCTGAGCAATCATTTGCCTTCTGCCATTCTTTGCTACAGTCATTGCAACTATCGCCATACATTGTACAGTTTTCGTGTTACCATTTCTCGCAGTGGATACATTCAATCCAGTCTACGGAAAGCTCTGTATTAACTTTCTAAGCACTCAACACAGTTTGTGTCATCAGTCTCATCACTCTTGCCACTGCTTTTCGTATTGGCACTAGTTTTCTTGTTAGATCTATCCGTTTTTACTTTTCTCCACTTTTCTTCTCTTCACTGGCTTTGGGATTTTATTATTTCTGATAGAAGCACTGTTGTAATCGCTGTCACTCTTGCTTCTGTTATTCTTCAGCTGAGTCAACGACAAAATTTGACGACAGTTTTCTTTTTTTCATACCTTTTCGTACCATACACCTTACTTTTTCATAACTACCTCTGGTAGTGGAGATATTTCTCATAAAAACCTGGAAGGTGTTTCAAGGTCTTCGT
>CAXKVY010008881.1:0-11023 GCA_964058915.1 Tetropium fuscum | reverse complement strand
ATTAAGAATAAAGGTGCCACGACTCCAATTGGAATCAACATATTTGCCAAGATGCCTGTGAATATTGTTGAATTTCTACATTTGTCTAATCTAAAACTTCTTAATTGTTTTCTGTTTTCGCGTCATTTATATATTCTGTTTTCGCGATTTACTTTTAGCACCAGTGCAAAAAGTAAATTATTTTTAACAGCAGTGCCTTAAAATTACATTTTAGACAGTGATATCATGCGTTAGAAATTTTACTTTTACTGACGTTTGTAGAAAACATATTGTATGCTATTATTAATATTTGTACAATATAATAGGCGCGACAATAGGTAGTAAGACAATAGTACAATAGTACAATAATAGGACAATAGTAGTAAGAATATTAATAATACTGAAAGGATCCAGCCCCAAAGGAGACGTGAACCAGAGTAAAAGGAAGGAAAATGTTTTGAATCAATTTATAGCATAGCAGAAATTAATTACTCATTTTTATATACATATTTTCATATTATTACTTATTAATGTCACATTCACCAAGATCGTGCTACAAAGAACATTGCAGCCCTAGTACCACAAAATGACGTTTTTCTTCAATTATGTAGAAAGACGAATTTTCAGAGCAGGTATAGAAACATAAATAATACGTACATTTTCTAACTGGCAACCTCAATAATATAGCTCGTAATATATTATAATAATAGCTTATAATATAAACGATGCATATTATGTTGCGAATGAACCATTAGAACCATAGTACGCCGTTGGTACGCCGATTTACTGTGTTTATCAGACGTGATGATTTTATACATACTTAGTTGATACAAATGCTAAACATACTATACAGAACTTTAAAATATAACACGATGCTTTAACGAATGAAAAGAAATTATAACTTGAAAATGCGTCAATTAAATGAATGTCCCGAATATTTAAAACGAAGTCAATGAAGCAACACAATAGAGCTGAAGTACTGAGCGAGTTAAAATTTACCGGGCTCTCTCCAACCACTTTCGGCTTTATTTAAAAAATAACCGCTCGACTAGTATTCAGCAAGCGTCCTCGGGACTGGTGATGACTCTCGACAAATGGCACTTCATTAAACTAACCCTTCATCAAGGAACAACTTGGAAAAACTGCCGGGAAAAGTTTCTCATATATTTTATTTTTGAACCTTCTTCTTTATTTCCACCGGGTTATCAGAGCAAGCCACGTAATTGCTAAATATTTAATTCGGGCGGACCAATGTCAGATTTTCCTCGTCGACTAGACCCCAGCGCTAAATTAATTATCGCGGATTTTTCATCTTAAGTGCGGCGACGATGGCGAGTATATTCTTTAGATAACTCCCGCCAAGTTGATGAATGAGCTCTGCAAAATTTAACTGCTGCGTGTTATCACCGAATTAATTTCAAATGAGATTGTTGTTCCAGTTAAATTATACTGTTGTGTGGAGGCGGTCGAGTTCATTACCTGTTGGGAGATATGACGGCTTTTATGGCTGCGAACCTGCCGCTGTTTTGCCCGTATTCCTTCACTTTATTGCGATCCTTTCTATGGGAGGCTTAATATCAAGTGTGCTTGCTTTGTCGAGACAACCGAACGGCTCACAAACACTGCACCACCCATATACTAGCTTTGGCCCCATCCCACTAATTCCTGCGAAGTACACCTTACCTGCAAATAAGAAGAATATTGTTAGCATAGCATAAAAATTCCTAGCGATAGATTTAATTTTATTTGTATTTCATTTTTAAGACACTAATCAATTATTTTAAGTACCTACTATGTCGAAAAATTAAAGATATATATATATATATATATATATATATATATATATATATATATATATATATATATATTTATATATATATATATATATATATATATATATATATATATATATATATATATATATATATATATATATATATATATATATATATATATATATATATATATATATATATATATATATATATATATATATATATATATATATATATATATATATATATATATATATATATATATATATATATATATATATATATATATATATATATATATATATATATATATATATATATATATATATATATATATATAATTTGTGAAAAGTAATCTTGGGTTTGTAGCATTTCTTTATTATTCGTCTATTTGCTTATTTCTATGTAATGAAATGCTACAAACCCAAGATTACTTTTCACAAAATAAATATGAATAGCAAAGAATTTCAAAGCTAATATATATATATATATATATATATATATATATATATATATATATATATATATATATATATATATATATATATATATATATATATATATATATGTATATATATATATATATATATATATATATATATATATATATATATATATATATATATATATATATATATATATATATATATAAATATATATATATATATATATATATATATATATATATATATATATATATATATATATATATATATATATATATATATATATATATATATATATATATATATATATATATATATATATATATATATATATATATATATATACTAGGTTGTGTATTCTAAGAATTTGAGTTCCGTCAAAAACTAATGTCATAAAACGTCACTGCAAGTGTTGGAGTATTAATATTTTAAATTCAAGTATAAATGATCAATGAAATAAATCGTATACTGCTCTGAAGATCCTCAATAAAGGTGAAAGAACTTGTACAACTTCTAAGTGGTTCGTTTCGATGTGTATAGTGGTTCATTTCCGTATGTATATCCAGATATAGCACTGGATACACATACACATCAGTGTATGGATACACATACACTGGATACACATACAGTACATCTTTCCTCTTATTCGTCTATTTGCTTATTTCTCTATGTAATAAAATGCTACAAACCCAAGATTACTTTTCACAAAACAAATATGGATAGCAAAGAATTTCAAAGCTAATAAATATATCCAGGGTGAAAATTGGATTTTTTTCGAATTTTCGAAGAAACAAGTAATACATAAGACCAACAAATGATTTTAGTTTTGACTAAGCAAGGTATTTCTGTGTCACTCCCTCTTTGAATGCTTCAGAACTCTATTGTATATGTAAATCAATATTCTCCAGCATATAGTTGGAAAAAGTAGTTGTTTTTCAATAGGTTCAACAAGATTTTATGCATTTTAAAGTTTAACATATATAAATAATGGACTAGGTTTGTGTATTCTAAGAATTTGAGTTCCGTCAAAAACTAATGTCATAAAACGTCACTGCAAGTGTTGGAGTATTAATATTTCAAATTCAAGTATAAATGATCAATGAAATAAATCGTATACTGCTCTGAAGATCCTCAATAAAGGCGAAAGAACTTGTACAACTTCTAAGTGGTTCGTTTCGATGTGTATAGTGGTTCATTTCTGTATGTATGTCCAGATATAGCACTAGTAAGTACATCTTTCCTCTTATTCGTCTATTTGCTTCTGGAATCTGGAATATGTCCGGAGTGCGGATCGAGATCCGCTGCACTTAGGCCCCATTGGGCCCCTTGTGCTTCCTCCGTGAGGGAAATGTCTCCCTAGGTCATCGACCAGCCCAATGTTGTACAAAAGGTGATGATGTTGCCCAGGGGCATTTCCCTCAAATTGGCCATAGAAGGCCAACGTTCCCCCAATATGGATTCTCTGGTCGATGACACGGCAGGACATTCGCAAAGTACATGCTCGATCGTTTCATCTTCTTGTTCACATCCTCTGCAGATGGGTGTGTCACTTTGTCTCATGTTATAGAGGTGTTTCCTTACCCGGCAGTGTCCGGTTAGGATTCCTGTAACAAATCGCAGTTTACCCCTGGACATTGCCAGATAGTTCCTCGCCGTCTCTTCGCTGGGATATCTCAAGAGATTTCTGGCCAGCTGACAGCTACTTGTTTCATCCCATAACGTCTTAAATTTTATGTGGGTGTTTTCCTTTATTAATTGAAGTTTCGCTGCAACTGGTAGCGTACTTGAAGGACCAGGCCCAAGGATACTCAGGTTAGCTGCCTTCTTGGCCAGTTTGTCAGCTTCTATATTGCCGTTGCATTGTGAGTGTCCTTTGACCCAGCACAGGTAGATGTTATTCATCTGACATGCTCTCACAAGTGCTTGGTGACATTCCCATGTTGATCCTTTAGTTATTTTATAATTTTTCAGGGCCAGTAGTGATTGTCTACTATCTGTGCAGATTCTTATTGTCTTGCCCGTTATTTCTCTGCGAGCAATCTCTTGTGCGGCTATGGTTATACCAGCGAGTTCTGTTTGTACTACACTGGCATTTTTATCCATAGTCCAGCTGCATCGGAGTCGCAGATTCCTGGAATATATACCACAGCCTGCTCCATCCTTTTTCTTTGATCCGTCCGTGAAGACATAGTTTACACCTTCAACGCCGGCCTCGTCTTCACCAGTAGTATGTATGGTGTAAGGTTTATCAAAGACAAGCCGAGGCGGAATACCATCTGCACATGCCTGTAAAAGGGGTATCTTTCTGACAGCCTCAGTCCACAGGCGGCTTCTGGTTTGGCCACAGCTTGCATTTGGTAGTATGCGAACAGATTTAAGGCGAGTCATGGTAGTCAGAGCCACTTCTTCTAGATGTAGGTCTAGTGGTGGAAGACACGGCATTATCTCCATTGCTCTCGTTGGTGTTGTTCGCATGGCTCCGGTTATGCTCAGACAGGCAACTCTTTGTACCTGGCCTAGCTTGAGTTTTGCTGTTATTTGTTGACTCTTGGGCCAACAGACAACAGCTCCATAGGCCAACATTAATGATAGCAGTATGATATGATAGCAGTGTAAATCCACAGGACCACCCTGGGTTTCATGCCCCAGGTTTTCCCTACTGTCCTGCGACACTGCTCGTATGATATGTAGGCCTTATTTATTCTTCTTTCGAGGTGAAGATTCCAGTTTAATTTAGCATCGAAAATTACCCCCAAGTATTTCACCTGTGATGAAAAATTTAGTGCTGTGTTTAGGAGAACAGGTGCTCTCATTGGCTCCAGTTTTCTTTTCCTTGTAAAGAATAACAAATTATTTCTTCTCCTATTTCCGTCTTCCTGGGGTTGACGGATAGGGCATACTCCTCACACCAATTTTCGATTATTCTTAGGGCCATCTGCATTCTTTGACAGAGAGCTCCTTCGAATTTTCCATTAAGCAGTATCGTTAAGTCATCTGCGTATGCAATTGTGTAGAATCCTTCCACGTTGAGGTGGTTTAGGAGGCTGTCAAGAACCAGATTCCATAGCAGTGGTGATAAAACACCTCCCTGCGGACAGCCTTTCGCAACCAGTCCTCTTATGACAGTGTCTCCTGCACTGATTTGTACTGCTCTTTTAGAGAGCATGTTGGATATCCAGCTGCTCACAGTATTAGGAACGTTCCTATGGTCTATTTGCTTATTTCTCTATGTAATGAAATGCTACAAACCCAAGATTACTTTTCACAAAACAAATATGAATAGCAAAGAATTTCAAAGCTAATATATATATATATATATATATATATATATATATATATATATATATATATATATATATATATATATATATATATATATATATATATATATATATATATATATATATATATATATATATATATATATATATATATATATATATATATATATATATATATATATATATATATGTGTGTGTGTGTGTATGTAATAAAAAAATTAAAATAAAACAACATACATTTTCAATTAAGTTCGAACACAAATTAACATAAAAGTATGCATACAAAGAAACACAATAAATATGTATTTTGTGTGCGACCGACCGTTTAATAATAATCAATCTGGTACAAGCGTTTACTAAACTAAAAAATATTAAAACAAAAAAACTTTTCCTTTTGTATAATATCCTACTTTATTTTGGTTTAGTTCCTACTATTCTATACCAATGCTGATATCTAAAATGTCATTTCATTACAAACAAACAAAAAATTACAAAATATAAATATCCAAAAAAAATAATATTTTTCAATTTATTATAAATATAAATACTTGTCACATGACTGTAACAGATAGTAGAAAAAAATGTATTTCCAAATAGAAATATTATAGTATCCAGTATAGCATAGTATTGAACAATAACAAACATATACGGCCAAACGACAGTTTAGATTTAATTTATATATTTATGTTGTCATGGCAACGCACACGCACAGCATCCCGAGTGTTTGTACTGAGGGCAAAAAACAAGATAACATTAACGTATTATAATAGAAATTATTTTTCGTGACATGTTCCCCAAAAACGCACTAAGAACTTAAAAAGAATTTATTCAAGATAAAAAATCCAATGACCGCGGACAAAACATAGTATTCAACTCGTAATTAATAACCATTATTAACTTGGGCGATTTGGGTCACGGGCAGCAGACGAGGCGTCACGCTGCGTTATTAATAGCTATTATTAATTTCGTGTTTAATAATATACAATAATTGCCTGTTGAATAATATACAATATTACGTGATTGAACGAAACATATCAGTGGACGTCAGTGGTCGCAGCATCGACATAATAGAGGCGAAAATAACAGGGAATTAGTTTGAGGCGTAGGGAGATACGTAAAAGTTTTTATGACATATTTATATCAATATATAGCGGGTGGGAATTTAAGTAATTTAAGGAAATTAAATTTAATGTAAGGATATTTAAGTGATAATTATCACTCATGAATAAAAAAATTACATTTACCAGCGCAAAAATCGTGGTTTGCTATAGGCCAAATAGGAAGGAAGAGAAATGCAACTGGATTAAAAATGCGGATAAATATTTTAATTATTAAACGTGGCTCGAGCTACGCTCTCGTGATTTTGTAACAACAGATGTCATCAAATTGCCATGACAGTAAGTACTCGAAAACGTACATAAAAAATATCCGGCTAAATCTGAGTTGTTATGCCCCCGATAATAGTTAGACAGCAAATTAAATAATGAATTGATTATAAAGTGAAAACAAAGTGGATATTTCCTGTGATCTTGTTAAGCTGTTAAAAGAATTAACATCTGTTTTTGTCCAAAAACCAATGGCTGTGTTATACATCATCCATTTTATGCACGAGGAAATGACGCTGAGTATTTTCAATAATAGTATTACAGTATGTAATGAAACTGGGTTTCCAAACAAGTGAACACACCAACGCTTTCATGGAGACTTTCAATATGTTTATATAACACAACGTCAGTCTTGAGTTAAAAATAACACCCAGGTCTGAGAATTATGTGCCGTCCTCAAGACAATACCGTTTAAGTAATAACTAGATTGCGCACTGAATGCATTTTATCGCTCAACGATAAATAATATTAGCACAAGTTCAAAGACAAATTATTATCTATAAGACCAGATACTAATGGGATGCAAATTTCTTTGTAGTTAGCTCAGTCAAAGCCGATATCAACAATGCAGAATAATTTAATAATAGAGGTCTTAGGAATGATCCCTGGGGTACTTCAGAATACAAAAAATTTAGAAAATGAATTCACGGCATTGTAGGCATGAAGTTCTGCTTGTTGAGTAAGAGAACACAATTTGCAAAGAAGAATAATATTCTTAAGCCTGTATGCCATAAGATTCAGAGAAGGCAATATTTAACAATGGAGGCAGCTCGATTAAATGGTGAACTGTTTTTTTGTAAAAATTAAGAAATCATAAGATCTAGTAGACTTAGGCTCCATGTTGTATAAGCAGGGCCGGACCGGGGCGGATGTCCCTCCACAAACCTTGGATTCAAATATTTTTTAACAATAATATTTTCCATTTTTAGAAAATTAACGGGCACGTAAATTGTCATTCACTTAAATGTACCTAATAAAGTATTATCAACTGCAAAAACGATTATCAATAAATGATAAAAAAATTATATCTATACATCCCAATAGTGGAATTTTTTTTTCAAATGTGCAAATAAAATTATCAATAGATATTTATTAATTGAAGGGGCCTCCACTTTTTTCATTCTCCCGCGCCCCCCACACCCCTAGGTCCGGCCCTTTGTAAAAGGCATTTACAATAATCGATGAACTATAATTTATATACGTATGGTTATTTTTGGGAACGAAAAGTACTTTAACAAATTAAAAAAATTTTGTATTATTGCTATGCATGAATGACCTTAAAAAAATCACGAGGACAATTTAAATAATCTGTATAATACATGCAACAACCATGCACTGCCATTCTGTGCGCTTCTGTTGTCATTCTTACGGAACAGTGACTTCCGGAAAACAAATATACTTTTAACATACCAATATCTACATGGTATAGGTATATCACGGTCCTTTATAAATATGAACATAATTAAATGGTATTGGGATAGAAGAATAAGGTGAAATTATATATATATATATATATATATATATATATATATATATATATATATATATATATATATATATATATATATATATATATATATATATATATATATATATATATATATATATATATATATATATATATATATATATATATATATATATATATATATATATATATATATATATATATATATATATATATATATATATATATATATATATATATATATATATATATATATATATATATATATATATGTATATATATATATATATATATATATATATATATATATATATATATATATATATATATATATATATATATATATATAAATATATACATATATATATATATATATATATATATATATATATATATATATATATATATATATATATATATATATATATATATATATATATATATATATATATAATATATAGACCTAATATTGGCAAAGTTAGAAGATGCATAAAACATTTGATTAGGCCTGGCTGAAAGAGTAAAGGGCTCACTTGGAGGGGCTCGAGTACTCTAAAAGCAGTTACCCATCTGGTAAGGCTGTTCGGTCTTTTAGTTTTGCCGTGTTAAGGAAGGCAAGGCATCAGACGGGGATGCGGTATCATGGCTGTGGAGCTTAGTTCTGTTCCGTTGATTACAGATTCGCGACTGAAGATTAGTCGTTCAATTTTCGAAGCGTACGGCTGGGGAAGACCGATCATCGCGAAAGCCACTTATGCATTCACTTCGATGATACGGTAAGCGCTGCTCTCCCGATTTCAAAGTTTACACAATACCGGGGTGTGCAGCTTCACGCTTCACACCGACGAGATTAATATTGTATGAGAACACTTCATTAGCTCAGCCGATCTTATCTCGTCAAGTACATTATTTTTAAAGCGTTAAAACTTAATAGGTTTACTATTCACGCCACCGCAGTCGATGGGCGAGATGCTAATGCAATTTTTCCGGGATGAGCATGGCTGCCTTCCGTTATCCCTACTGACATAAAGCCGATCTACCGAATCCAATTACTACTTGCTCATATAATGACGTCTCGACTTGAATAGATGATATATTTACAATACAGATATAATGATAACAACTTGTTGTTATTCTAAAAAATCTACCTTTATTATGGATGTTATTATTCTACTAAAATTTTATTATATTGTATTAAAAATCTATATCTTATTCTATTAAAAATCTACCTTTATTATGGACCTTCATTGAGGATCTTCAGAGTGATGACCGATTTGTTTATTGATCATTTATACTAGAGTTAGAAAAAGTCAAAAAAATATTTTAGTTTTGACTAAGCGAGCAATTTCTGTATCACTCACTCTTTAAATGCTTCAGAATTCTATTGTATATGCAATTCAATATTTTCTAGCATATAGCTAGGAAAGGTAGTTGTTTTAATAGATTCTACAAGATTTTACGCATTTTAAAGTTTACATCTTCACCTTCTGGATAAATATATGCCTAATGCTTTTATATATAATATGTTCAAATAGAACAAATATAAAATATAGGGTAGGTTTGTGTTTTCTATGAATTAAAGTTCCGTCAAAATTAATTAAATTTTTAATAATAATATTAAAAATTTCAGCGAGAAAATCAATTAATGACACTGATAAGTACAACATACCGTATTATAACAGATAAATTAATTAAATATAATAAACTAAGCATAATTCAAAATATATATAATAGAGTTTGGTCTTGAGAGGGATACGATAATCTAGCCTTGAATCAAAATAGTGTTACTTAAACGTCTGTGATAACAGGTGTATTTAACATGCCTAGAGCGGGCTGAAAATGTTCTAATTTACATAATCTTAATATGTGATGTATAAAAATTATTACATCGTAGAGAAAATACAAAAAGTGTATGACAGAAGAATTTGATTGGTTGACAAGTCACCACAAGATATAGGAAACACATGTAACTAAGGAAGTAACATTGATTCTTAGGATAAGATCATCCCTAACAACGAAAAACAAAGCGTACCAGTTACAAAATATAGGTCACCGTGGTCACCACGCATTATGTATGCTCCCTTGTGTAAATATTCCCAAATACAATTAATTAATATTATAAGTGTAGTGTTTAAGTTAAAAGAGACATTTTAAATAATGCTGAATTAATCATGGACATTTTGAACAATGCGATGACCCGGTCGCCACGTTTTTATTATATCAAAAGAAAATGAAGTATACATGAAGTAATTATTTCCATAAAACAAAGTTAATTGTTTGAAATTGTGTGACTAATAATAAAAATTATTTAAACCCATTAAATATTATTAGGAAATAAAAAAATCACATACATACCATTTGGATACTCGAATAAAACGGTAATTCATTGGAAAAAAAATTCCCGTAATTTCTTTATTATATGTATATGCTTTTATTATTAACTTATTTTCTCAAGTTTTAAATTAACATAAAAACCCTGATAATTGTGACACTAAAGCCTTAGATTTTTTCACTTCTTGGAGCTATTCCTGAAAACCTTTAGAAAAGAACCCCCGCGGAAAAATTCAAAAATTTTTATCACTTTGGTACTTATTGACTAGAGCAGTTCTGGAAAACGCCTTATTTTACGAAGTGGCGTAACATACACTTTACGAAGTAGCGTAACATACTTTCATATACACTAACAGAC
>CAXKVY010008880.1:0-11729 GCA_964058915.1 Tetropium fuscum | reverse complement strand
ATCTTATCCTAAGAATCAATGTTACTTCCTTAGTTACATGTGTTTCCTATATCTTGTGGTGACTTGTCAACCAATCAAATTCTTCTGTCATACACTTTTTGTATTTTCTCTACGATGTAATAATTTTTATACATCACATATTAAGATTATGTAAATTAGAACATTTTCAGCCCGCTCTAGGCATGTTAAATACACCTGTTATCACAGACGTTTAAGTAACACTATTTTGATTCAAGGCTAGATTATCGTATCCCTCTCAAGACCAAACTCTATTATATATATTTTGAATTATGCTTAGTTTATTATATTTAATTAATTTATCTGTTATAATACGGTATGTTGTACTTATCAGTGTCATTAATTGATTTTCTCGCTGAAATTTTTAATATTATTATTAAAAATTTAATTAATTTTGACGGAACTTTAATTCATAGAAAACACAAACCTACCCTATATTTTATATTTGTTCTATTTGAACATATTATATATAAAAGCATTAGGCATATATTTATCCAGAAGGTGAAGATGTAAACTTTAAAATGCGTAAAATCTTGTAGAATCTATTAAAACAACTACCTTTCCTAGCTATATGCTAGAAAATATTGAATTGCATATACAATAGAATTCTGAAGCATTTAAAGAGTGAGTGATACAGAAATTGCTCGCTTAGTCAAAACTAAAATATTTTTTTGACTTTTTCTAACTCTAGTATAAATGATCAATAAACAAATCGGTCATCACTCTGAAGATCCTCAATGAAGGTCCATAATAAAGGTAGATTTTTAATAGAATAAGATATAGATTTTTAATACAATATAATAAAATTTTAGTAGAATAATAACATCCATAATAAAGGTAGATTTTTTAGAATAACAACAAGTTGTTATCATTATATCTGTATTGTAAATATATCATCTATTCAAGTCGAGACGTCATTATATGAGCAAGTAGTAATTGGATTCGGTAGATCGGCTTTATGTCAGTAGGGATAACGGAAGGCAGCCATGCTCATCCCGGAAAAATTGCATTAGCATCTCGCCCATCGACTGCGGTGGCGTGAATAGTAAACCTATTAAGTTTTAACGCTTTAAAAATAATGTACTTGACGAGATAAGATCGGCTGAGCTAATGAAGTGTTCTCATACAATATTAATCTCGTCGGTGTGAAGCGTGAAGCTGCACACCCCGGTATTGTGTAAACTTTGAAATCGGGAGAGCAGCGCTTACCGTATCATCGAAGTGAATGCATAAGTGGCTTTCGCGATGATCGGTCTTCCCCAGCCGTACGCTTCGAAAATTGAACGACTAATCTTCAGTCGCGAATCTGTAATCAACGGAACAGAACTAAGCTCCACAGCCATGATACCGCATCCCCGTCTGATGCCTTGCCTTCCTTAACACGGCAAAACTAAAAGACCGAACAGCCTTACCAGATGGGTAACTGCTTTTAGAGTACTCGAGCCCCTCCAAGTGAGCCCTTTACTCTTTCAGCCAGGCCTAATCAAATGTTTTATGCATCTTCTAACTTTGCCAATATTAGGTCTATATATTATATATATATATATATATATATATATATATATATATATATATATATATATATATATATATATATATATATATATATATATATATATATATATATGTATATATTTATATATATATATATATATATATATATATATATATATATATATATATATATATATATATATATATATATATATATACATATATATATATATATATATATATATATATATATATATATATATATATATATATATATATATATATATATATATATATATATATATATATATATATATATATATATATATATATATATATATATATATATATATATATATATATATATATATATATATATATATATATATATATATATATATATATATATATATATATATATATATATATATATATATATATATATATATATATATATATAATTTCACCTTATTCTTCTATCCCAATACCATTTAATTATGTTCATATTTATAAAGGACCGTGATATACCTATACCATGTAGATATTGGTATGTTAAAAGTATATTTGTTTTCCGGAAGTCACTGTTCCGTAAGAATGACAACAGAAGCGCACAGAATGGCAGTGCATGGTTGTTGCATGTATTATACAGATTATTTAAATTGTCCTCGTGATTTTTTTAAGGTCATTCATGCATAGCAATAATACAAAATTTTTTTAATTTGTTAAAGTACTTTTCGTTCCCAAAAATAACCATACGTATATAAATTATAGTTCATCGATTATTGTAAATGCCTTTTACAAAGGGCCGGACCTAGGGGTGTGGGGGGCGCGGGAGAATGAAAAAAGTGGAGGCCCCTTCAATTAATAAATATCTATTGATAATTTTATTTGCACATTTGAAAAAAAAATTCCACTATTGGGATGTATAGATATAATTTTTTTATCATTTATTGATAATCGTTTTTGCAGTTGATAATACTTTATTAGGTACATTTAAGTGAATGACAATTTACGTGCCCGTTAATTTTCTAAAAATGGAAAATATTATTGTTAAAAAATATTTGAATCCAAGGTTTGTGGAGGGACATCCGCCCCGGTCCGGCCCTGCTTATACAACATGGAGCCTAAGTCTACTAGATCTTATGATTTCTTAATTTTTACAAAAAAACAGTTCACCATTTAATCGAGCTGCCTCCATTGTTAAATATTGCCTTCTCTGAATCTTATGGCATACAGGCTTAAGAATATTATTCTTCTTTGCAAATTGTGTTCTCTTACTCAACAAGCAGAACTTCATGCCTACAATGCCGTGAATTCATTTTCTAAATTTTTTGTATTCTGAAGTACCCCAGGGATCATTCCTAAGACCTCTATTATTAAATTATTCTGCATTGTTGATATCGGCTTTGACTGAGCTAACTACAAAGAAATTTGCATCCCATTAGTATCTGGTCTTATAGATAATAATTTGTCTTTGAACTTGTGCTAATATTATTTATCGTTGAGCGATAAAATGCATTCAGTGCGCAATCTAGTTATTACTTAAACGGTATTGTCTTGAGGACGGCACATAATTCTCAGACCTGGGTGTTATTTTTAACTCAAGACTGACGTTGTGTTATATAAACATATTGAAAGTCTCCATGAAAGCGTTGGTGTGTTCACTTGTTTGGAAACCCAGTTTCATTACATACTGTAATACTATTATTGAAAATACTCAGCGTCATTTCCTCGTGCATAAAATGGATGATGTATAACACAGCCATTGGTTTTTGGACAAAAACAGATGTTAATTCTTTTAACAGCTTAACAAGATCACAGGAAATATCCACTTTGTTTTCACTTTATAATCAATTCATTATTTAATTTGCTGTCTAACTATTATCGGGGGCATAACAACTCAGATTTAGCCGGATATTTTTTATGTACGTTTTCGAGTACTTACTGTCATGGCAATTTGATGACATCTGTTGTTACAAAATCACGAGAGCGTAGCTCGAGCCACGTTTAATAATTAAAATATTTATCCGCATTTTTAATCCAGTTGCATTTCTCTTCCTTCCTATTTGGCCTATAGCAAACCACGATTTTTGCGCTGGTAAATGTAATTTTTTTATTCATGAGTGATAATTATCACTTAAATATCCTTACATTAAATTTAATTTCCTTAAATTACTTAAATTCCCACCCGCTATATATTGATATAAATATGTCATAAAAACTTTTACGTATCTCCCTACGCCTCAAACTAATTCCCTGTTATTTTCGCCTCTATTATGTCGATGCTGCGACCACTGACGTCCACTGATATGTTTCGTTCAATCACGTAATATTGTATATTATTCAACAGGCAATTATTGTATATTATTAAACACGAAATTAATAATAGCTATTAATAACGCAGCGTGACGCCTCGTCTGCTGCCCGTGACCCAAATCGCCCAAGTTAATAATGGTTATTAATTACGAGTTGAATACTATGTTTTGTCCGCGGTCATTGGATTTTTTATCTTGAATAAATTCTTTTTAAGTTCTTAGTGCGTTTTTGGGGAACATGTCACGAAAAATAATTTCTATTATAATACGTTAATGTTATCTTGTTTTTTGCCCTCAGTACAAACACTCGGGATGCTGTGCGTGTGCGTTGCCATGACAACATAAATATATAAATTAAATCTAAACTGTCGTTTGGCCGTATATGTTTGTTATTGTTCAATACTATGCTATACTGGATACTATAATATTTCTATTTGGAAATACATTTTTTTCTACTATCTGTTACAGTCATGTGACAAGTATTTATATTTATAATAAATTGAAAAATATTATTTTTTTTGGATATTTATATTTTGTAATTTTTTGTTTGTTTGTAATGAAATGACATTTTAGATATCAGCATTGGTATAGAATAGTAGGAACTAAACCAAAATAAAGTAGGATATTATACAAAAGGAAAAGTTTTTTTGTTTTAATATTTTTTAGTTTAGTAAACGCTTGTACCAGATTGATTATTATTAAACGGTCGGTCGCACACAAAATACATATTTATTGTGTTTCTTTGTATGCATACTTTTATGTTAATTTGTGTTCGAACTTAATTGAAAATGTATGTTGTTTTATTTTAATTTTTTTATTACATACACACACACACACATATATATATATATATATATATATATATATATATATATATATATATATATATATATATATATATATATATATATATATATATATATATATATATATATATATATATATATATATATATATATATATATATATATATATATATATATATATATATATATATATATATATATTAGCTTTGAAATTCTTTGCTATTCATATTTGTTTTGTGAAAAGTAATCTTGGGTTTGTAGCATTTCATTACATAGAGAAATAAGCAAATAGACCATAGGAACGTTCCTAATACTGTGAGCAGCTGGATATCCAACATGCTCTCTAAAAGAGCAGTACAAATCAGTGCAGGAGACACTGTCATAAGAGGACTGGTTGCGAAAGGCTGTCCGCAGGGAGGTGTTTTATCACCACTGCTATGGAATCTGGTTCTTGACAGCCTCCTAAACCACCTCAACGTGGAAGGATTCTACACAATTGCATACGCAGATGACTTAACGATACTGCTTAATGGAAAATTCGAAGGAGCTCTCTGTCAAAGAATGCAGATGGCCCTAAGAATAATCGAAAATTGGTGTGAGGAGTATGCCCTATCCGTCAACCCCAGGAAGACGGAAATAGGAGAAGAAATAATTTGTTATTCTTTACAAGGAAAAGAAAACTGGAGCCAATGAGAGCACCTGTTCTCCTAAACACAGCACTAAATTTTTCATCACAGGTGAAATACTTGGGGGTAATTTTCGATGCTAAATTAAACTGGAATCTTCACCTCGAAAGAAGAATAAATAAGGCCTACATATCATACGAGCAGTGTCGCAGGACAGTAGGGAAAACCTGGGGCATGAAACCCAGGGTGGTCCTGTGGATTTACACTGCTATCATATCATACTGCTATCATTAATGTTGGCCTATGGAGCTGTTGTCTGTTGGCCCAAGAGTCAACAAATAACAGCAAAACTCAAGCTAGGCCAGGTACAAAGAGTTGCCTGTCTGAGCATAACCGGAGCCATGCGAACAACACCAACGAGAGCAATGGAGATAATGCCGTGTCTTCCACCACTAGACCTACATCTAGAAGAAGTGGCTCTGACTACCATGACTCGCCTTAAATCTGTTCGCATACTACCAAATGCAAGCTGTGGCCAAACCAGAAGCCGCCTGTGGACTGAGGCTGTCAGAAAGATACCCCTTTTACAGGCATGTGCAGATGGTATTCCGCCTCGGCTTGTCTTTGATAAACCTTACACCATACATACTACTGGTGAAGACGAGGCCGGCGTTGAAGGTGTAAACTATGTCTTCACGGACGGATCAAAGAAAAAGGATGGAGCAGGCTGTGGTATATATTCCAGGAATCTGCGACTCCGATGCAGCTGGACTATGGATAAAAATGCCAGTGTAGTACAAACAGAACTCGCTGGTATAACCATAGCCGCACAAGAGATTGCTCGCAGAGAAATAACGGGCAAGACAATAAGAATCTGCACAGATAGTAGACAATCACTACTGGCCCTGAAAAATTATAAAATAACTAAAGGATCAACATGGGAATGTCACCAAGCACTTGTGAGAGCATGTCAGATGAATAACATCTACCTGTGCTGGGTCAAAGGACACTCACAATGCAACGGCAATATAGAAGCTGACAAACTGGCCAAGAAGGCAGCTAACCTGAGTATCCTTGGGCCTGGTCCTTCAAGTACGCTACCAGTTGCAGCGAAACTTCAATTAATAAAGGAAAACACCCACATAAAATTTAAGACGTTATGGGATGAAACAAGTAGCTGTCAGCTGGCCAGAAATCTCTTGAGATATCCCAGCGAAGAGACGGCGAGGAACTATCTGGCAATGTCCAGGGGTAAACTGCGATTTGTTACAGGAATCCTAACCGGACACTGCCGGGTAAGGAAACACCTCTATAACATGAGACAAAGTGACACACCCATCTGCAGAGGATGTGAACAAGAAGATGAAACGATCGAGCATGTACTTTGCGAATGTCCTGCCGTGTCATCGACCAGAGAATCCATATTGGGGGAACGTTGGCCTTCTATGGCCAATTTGAGGGAAATGCCCCTGGGCAACATCATCACCTTTTGTACAACATTGGGCTGGTCGATGACCTAGGGAGACATTTCCCTCACGGAGGAAGCACAAGGGGCCCAATGGGGCCTAAGTGCAGCGGATCTCGATCCGCACTCCGGACATATTCCAGATTCCAGAAGCAAATAGACGAATAAGAGGAAAGATGTACTTACTAGTGCTATATCTGGACATACATACAGAAATGAACCACTATACACATCGAAACGAACCACTTAGAAGTTGTACAAGTTCTTTCGCCTTTATTGAGGATCTTCAGAGCAGTATACGATTTATTTCATTGATCATTTATACTTGAATTTGAAATATTAATACTCCAACACTTGCAGTGACGTTTTATGACATTAGTTTTTGACGGAACTCAAATTCTTAGAATACACAAACCTAGTCCATTATTTATATATGTTAAACTTTAAAATGCATAAAATCTTGTTGAACCTATTGAAAAACAACTACTTTTTCCAACTATATGCTGGAGAATATTGATTTACATATACAATAGAGTTCTGAAGCATTCAAAGAGGGAGTGACACAGAAATACCTTGCTTAGTCAAAACTAAAATCATTTGTTGGTCTTATGTATTACTTGTTTCTTCGAAAATTCGAAAAAAATCCAATTTTCACCCTGGATATATTTATTAGCTTTGAAATTCTTTGCTATCCATATTTGTTTTGTGAAAAGTAATCTTGGGTTTGTAGCATTTTATTACATAGAGAAATAAGCAAATAGACGAATAAGAGGAAAGATGTACTGTATGTGTATCCAGTGTATGTGTATCCATACACTGATGTGTATGTGTATCCAGTGCTATATCTGGATATACATACGGAAATGAACCACTATACACATCGAAACGAACCACTTAGAAGTTGTACAAGTTCTTTCACCTTTATTGAGGATCTTCAGAGCAGTATACGATTTATTTCATTGATCATTTATACTTGAATTTAAAATATTAATACTCCAACACTTGCAGTGACGTTTTATGACATTAGTTTTTGACGGAACTCAAATTCTTAGAATACACAACCTAGTATATATATATATATATATATATATATATATATATATATATATATATATATATATATATATATATATATATATATATATATATATATATATATATATATATATATATATATATATATATATATATATATTTATATATATATATATATATATATATATATATATATATATATATATATATATATATATATATATATATATATATATATATATATATATACATATATATATATATATATATATATATATATATATATATATATATATATATATATATATATATATATATATATATATATATATATATATATATATTAGCTTTGAAATTCTTTGCTATTCATATTTATTTTGTGAAAAGTAATCTTGGGTTTGTAGCATTTCATTACATAGAAATAAGCAAATAGACGAATAATAAAGAAATGCTACAAACCCAAGATTACTTTTCACAAATTATATATATATATATATATATATATATATATATATATATATATATATATATATATATATATATATATATATATGTATATATATATATATATATATATATATATATATATATATATATATATATATATATATATATATGTATATATATATATATATATATATATATATATATATATATATATATATATATATATATATATATATATATATATATATATATATATATATATATATATATATATAAATATATATATATATATATATATATATATATATATATATATATATATATATATATATATATCTTTAATTTTTCGACATAGTAGGTACTTAAAATAATTGATTAGTGTCTTAAAAATGAAATACAAATAAAATTAAATCTATCGCTAGGAATTTTTATGCTATGCTAACAATATTCTTCTTATTTGCAGGTAAGGTGTACTTCGCAGGAATTAGTGGGATGGGGCCAAAGCTAGTATATGGGTGGTGCAGTGTTTGTGAGCCGTTCGGTTGTCTCGACAAAGCAAGCACACTTGATATTAAGCCTCCCATAGAAAGGATCGCAATAAAGTGAAGGAATACGGGCAAAACAGCGGCAGGTTCGCAGCCATAAAAGCCGTCATATCTCCCAACAGGTAATGAACTCGACCGCCTCCACACAACAGTATAATTTAACTGGAACAACAATCTCATTTGAAATTAATTCGGTGATAACACGCAGCAGTTAAATTTTGCAGAGCTCATTCATCAACTTGGCGGGAGTTATCTAAAGAATATACTCGCCATCGTCGCCGCACTTAAGATGAAAAATCCGCGATAATTAATTTAGCGCTGGGGTCTAGTCGACGAGGAAAATCTGACATTGGTCCGCCCGAATTAAATATTTAGCAATTACGTGGCTTGCTCTGATAACCCGGTGGAAATAAAGAAGAAGGTTCAAAAATAAAATATATGAGAAACTTTTCCCGGCAGTTTTTCCAAGTTGTTCCTTGATGAAGGGTTAGTTTAATGAAGTGCCATTTGTCGAGAGTCATCACCAGTCCCGAGGACGCTTGCTGAATACTAGTCGAGCGGTTATTTTTTAAATAAAGCCGAAAGTGGTTGGAGAGAGCCCGGTAAATTTTAACTCGCTCAGTACTTCAGCTCTATTGTGTTGCTTCATTGACTTCGTTTTAAATATTCGGGACATTCATTTAATTGACGCATTTTCAAGTTATAATTTCTTTTCATTCGTTAAAGCATCGTGTTATATTTTAAAGTTCTGTATAGTATGTTTAGCATTTGTATCAACTAAGTATGTATAAAATCATCACGTCTGATAAACACAGTAAATCGGCGTACCAACGGCGTACTATGGTTCTAATGGTTCATTCGCAACATAATATGCATCGTTTATATTATAAGCTATTATTATAATATATTACGAGCTATATTATTGAGGTTGCCAGTTAGAAAATGTACGTATTATTTATGTTTCTATACCTGCTCTGAAAATTCGTCTTTCTACATAATTGAAGAAAAACGTCATTTTGTGGTACTAGGGCTGCAATGTTCTTTGTAGCACGATCTTGGTGAATGTGACATTAATAAGTAATAATATGAAAATATGTATATAAAAATGAGTAATTAATTTCTGCTATGCTATAAATTGATTCAAAACATTTTCCTTCCTTTTACTCTGGTTCACGTCTCCTTTGGGGCTGGATCCTTTCAGTATTATTAATATTCTTACTACTATTGTCCTATTATTGTACTATTGTACTATTGTCTTACTACCTATTGTCGCGCCTATTATATTGTACAAATATTAATAATAGCATACAATATGTTTTCTACAAACGTCAGTAAAAGTAAAATTTCTAACGCATGATATCACTGTCTAAAATGTAATTTTAAGGCACTGCTGTTAAAAATAATTTACTTTTTGCACTGGTGCTAAAAGTAAATCGCGAAAACAGAATATATAAATGACGCGAAAACAGAAAACAATTAAGAAGTTTTAGATTAGACAAATGTAGAAATTCAACAATATTCACAGGCATCTTGGCAAATATGTTGATTCCAATTGGAGTCGTGGCACCTTTATTCTTAATGTTTTTATCAGCATTTTTGAATGCTTAGTGTTCGCTGGACGAAGAGCTATTTTACCATTTTAATTTTCCATTTTGTCTCAAGATCAATATATTTTTTTGAGCACCACCCAAAATTTTCGTAAAAAGAGATTCTGATGCAGTACATTTCTGAACAAGATGATCGTCCAATATCGTTCTACTCCAAAATATTTTCTATG
Source organism: Tetropium fuscum (assembly GCA_964058915.1). NCBI lineage: Eukaryota > Metazoa > Arthropoda > Insecta > Coleoptera > Cerambycidae > Tetropium > Tetropium fuscum. The sequence goes on along the minus strand of CAXKVY010008880.1, from coordinate 1,201 downwards.
AACTACGACCTGATGCGTGCTCAGGAATCAATTTATTATAATGCGAGAATTTCTTGTGAAATCGATTTTTGTAATAAGATGTCGTCGCTACAAATTAAAATGGAATGGGTTAAAGTAAGCTGGCGTCTTACACCTAAAACTTATTGAAAAGCAGGGTGTGCAGCGAGACTGCATTGTGTTGTCATAGTATAGAAAAGTTGCAGAAAACGCCCGCCGTGGATGTAGGATTGCTTAAATATCCCAGCATTGTATTTGCATAATCAAAACCTTGATTTTGTTGCGGGTTATAAGCAGCAGGGCCACGAATAAGAAATAACCGAGTATGTGTGTGAACGCGGAAAAGTTATCGTTTGTATTGTTCTTGAGATTTTTATCAAATATAAATTGATGCCGACACGCCTTTAATGGTACGCCCTTATTTGCATTATCTATAACTTATCGCCTTAATAGCTAAAAGAAATGGAACACCTCCGCGTTTTGCCGCAATAATTTTCTCGTTATATCGCTGTTCAGGTTACCAATTCTGGTTTATTGATACACGTAAAATGGGATAGTTTGTGTGGTATGTACCCATACCACATAAACGAAGAATTTATTTAACACTAAGTTTTAATCGTCAAATATAAGAAACGAGTGGGTGGCTAAACGTTTTTCTCTTCGGTGTTAAATTTTTTTCTTAGATGTAAGTAAGTAACTACCATAATAAATTACCTAATTTAAATAAATCATTTATAATGTGTTACTATTTAGAAAACTAATTGTTCCTGGTCAATTCTTTGTGTATAACATATTATTACCTATTCATAAACTGTGTCCGGTAAAATAGCAGATGGTTCGGTAAAGTGTTGACCACTTGTCACGTTTATTTGACAATATTACTGTTTAATAAAAATAATACCATTGTGTTATACGTTAGTATGAGCGAGAGCGATTGCAGAAACACACTGTACGCAATTTACACACTTGGAGAGGGCGGAAAGTGTCTTTACTGGAGTCCCATGTTTCCAGGACCATCTCATCCAGTAAAGCATTACTTTCCAGTCTTATTATGCCAGCAAAAATTTTTAAACTGTTAGAAAAAAATATTTAAATTAATTTCTCTCTCCTAGATAGCCTTGTTCTTTTGTTTGATCTCCCTTTGTAAAAAAATCAAACCGATCTTTCATAATTTCTCATAATATTAACCATTGCACGTCTAGTG
>CAXKVY010008879.1:0-18916 GCA_964058915.1 Tetropium fuscum | reverse complement strand
ATCCGTATTTCGAACGGCTTGGTCTCGTCAATTCTTAATTAAAAAAGTTGCGGAGTTTGCGTCACGCAAGTTGCGGTAACTTCCTGCGACTGTTACGGGGGATTTTTGTTTTTCGGTAAAGGCGTCTGTTACGTAGAAAACACTGTAATTGGCCATTTCCCACTTCATTGGAACTGCTCCAAACGCTAATGGTGCAACTTAAAGTCGAACAATTTTTCATCATAACGATCTTTAGCTTAAAGTGTAACTTACTTGGAGTTAGTTTGGGGTAATGACAAATCGCCAGTTTTACTCCATATGTCGTAGTTTACAACGTCGGGCTTTCTTTCATTTAAACCGACTCTTTTGGTAAATAGTGCAATAAAAATTGCGCAAAAGCATACAAACCCTGAAATATTTTCACAGGGTGGTCCATTTTAAGATAGATAGTCCACTTATCTCAAAAACCGGAAGTTAAATACAAAAGTTATTCAGTATCTCTTGAATTTTAATTTTTTTAAATTTTCTAAATTACAGGATGGCCCATTAAATCGTGGTATTACAAATATATAGATTCTATATGTTGATGATATTGATTCTCATTGTAATTATAAGTATTTTATAAATAGGAAGATATGAAAAATTTGGAGCAGTTATTGAGGTAATTCAATTTAATGAAAACAATTCCAAAAAAAATATTTATTTCAATTCCTCAATAAATCAACTTGTTATTGATACAATCGTTTGAGACCTTGTCTGAATATAAACAAAGGTTCATTCTACTACGGAATCTTTTTAGTTTTGAAAAATTATTGTATATGGTTGAAAAAAAATCCAAACTTCCCACATTTCGAGTGCCTCAAATTCATTTTTTAATGGAATGCGCTGTATTTTTGTTGGAAAATTAATCCTTTCATCAATTCTCTATCAAGTGATATAATATTATATAGGTATCTAAAATTAACAGATCTTACGTTGCCAGCTGATTAATGTTTAATCAGCATTTTTTTTTCATTGGTACTCCCTTAAAGTAATTAATTATTCATGATAGAGAATCCGGAAATACTAAACACGAATAATTATTATCATATAAATAGTGACAAGAAGCAAACAAAACGGAATAATAACAACAATACAGTAAAAATAAAACAACAATATTTAGAAGCCTGGATAAATAAGACAGACACGTCACCGGTTGTCTTCAAGAAAATACAACTGCCATGTAACTTGTCTGACATTACGTAATCTCAAAAACTTAAACTTAAATATTAAAAAGCTGGATACGTAAGATCTCTTTATTTTAGATATATTAACTTATATCATTTGATACTAAATTGAAAGAAGAATTATGTTTCGCACAAAAGTACAGGGGTGTTCCATTTAAAACGAGTTTGAGGCACTCGAAATATGGATTTAGATTTTTGATATGTGGCACTCGAAGTTTGGATTTTTTTTAACACCCTGTATAATAAGTTTCGAAAACTAAAAATATGTCGCAGTCCATTATATGTGATATGTCGCAGTAGAGTGGATCTTTGTTTATATTTATACAAGTGTTCAAAGGATTTTATTAATTGCAAGTGATTTATTGAAAAATTTAAATCTTCAAAAACAATTTTTTTCTTGCAATTGAATTAACTCAAAAAAATGTTTAAAATTTTTCATATCTTCCCATAATAGAAAATATTTATAATTACAAGGACAATCAATATGTGCAATAAAATATAAAATATATTGTTTTTTTTAAGAAAATCTATTTTTATACATGCTCCTGTACAAGCAAGGAATTTGGGGGAGAGTTGTAGTTATTAAATCGGCATTAAATAACGTCGAAACCGCAGTAAAGAATAAGAAATTATCAGTAAAGTAGTCCGTTGTTTTACGATTTTTTCAAGTAGACAGAGTGACAGATAAACGCAAAACGTGCCGCCGTATTTGTATCATAATTTTGTATCTGTAGTAGTTATTTATGTACCAAGGCACTTATGAACTTTTTATCACGAATGTGAATTTTATTTACAGAGGCCGCCCGTAAGGCCGATGCAAATAAACCACTGAAATGATACAAAGAATATTACAAGTGTCTATGTATACATTATGTTTTTTTGTAATCAAGAAATCATTAAAGAAAATATAATTTTTCATTTACAATATTTTCGAATTCTTCTTCTAATATAATTTATTTGGAATAAAAACAGTTATTTATTTTTAAGATACAAAATTATGCCACAAATACTGCATTATATTCCCGTTCTTTACTGCCGATTTCGAAAAAATAACTATTGTTTATTATTACCTATTTTTTTTACTGGAAACTTTTTTGCAACAGTAGAGGATTTAAGTATATATACAAAAATCTGAAAATGAAATTCTACAAATTTTTTTCGAGGTCAAAATAAATTTTTCCTACATTAAAACGGACTATTAACGGGAATTTGATGCTCTGGGTGTTGTATTTGCTCTGCTGATGACTGACGATAATGAGAAGCAGATTACTCTGATAATTTATGAACCTATAGGGACCAAACCAGTATGTTAAAATCAATACTACGTTCTCTTCGTGTTGTACAAATTTTACGTAATATTTGGGTTTTTATGAGGAAATGCCGATTAATTAATTTATCGCCAGTCATCTATGGACAAGTGATTATTTTTACCAATTACAAGAACAATGCAAAGTTAATTAATTGATTGTTTGATTCTTAACGCTTTAACAGATATAATGATTATCATGTTAAAGATTATGCCTAGTAGTGTGGATAATTGATCATTGCAAATTACATGAAAGATCCGTAAATAATAGCCTGAATTGAACCGAAAGCATCTTACCTACTTTCTTCGTTTGTTATGGACGATAGATTAGTAACTAAGAGGCAGATATATATTTTTTAATAATACCTAATGATGTTTTATATTATTATCTCTTAGAGAGTAATCGCAAAATATAATAATATGTAAATGTAAGTTTCCTCGTATATATTTTCTATTTCACCCTCATTTATAGTAGATATAGGTATATAATATATGAGAAGTTTAAATGGAGGTCTTCGAAGTTTGTGTAGAAAATATTTCACATTGATTCAGTTAGTTACTTTAGAAGTCTTGCATATTATGCTGGAGTTCAAGTCGATTTCGCTGCTTTTATAGCATTTAAACGACAATAAAAGCTTACGAGTTGCTGGTGACAAATGGTTTTAGGGTTGACTAACAACTACATTTTACCAGGGCGTTTTGTAATCGTCACACAAGTGCACGTCGAAGAGTAATTGATGGTTTCGCACACAACATAATAGCTCCTCTGTCGCAGTCATTTTTCTTTTAAATCTTTGCTTTAGCTTCCTCAGGAATATTTGTATTTTACTTCGTTATTGAATATTTTTATACTTACATCGATAATTTTTGTATATTCTTGAATGTCTGCGAATGTCGAACAGTATATATAATTCGTAAAGATAAGGTGGGTGGTTCTGAAGGGTCGTAAGAAGCAATAATGTAACCGGACGGAACGTTATGATCTATGGTGTCACTCATAAGCATGATCTCTTTTAATTCAACGTTTTATGTTTTTTAATAACGGAGATATGGCTTGCATACGATACCATGTATATTCTAGGTATACTGTATTGGTTTGAAAAATTCTTGTCTCTATCGATACTTGGAAATCGAATTTCAATTTTAAGTGTAAATATTGTTACGGAATCATCCTAAGCGATTGTGCATGATATATTGAAAATTCCCTAGATCTAGGGAGAAATTACACATTTAGAATAGTTGCGGTATATGAACATGTGAACTACCCCCTGTAGAACCCGTCGAGATGCGTTGTATACAATCTAGAATGAGATGGAACAAACGAGAACACTCTATAATGGGATGGAATAATCGAGAAGCTTCTAGAACTTTCCGGAACATTGAATATAGTATATAAGGGCCAGCCGATCGCGACATGAGTCAGTTTAGTTTGAATGCTCTGAGAACAGACCTAATAACAAGTAATTAAAAGTGTTCAGTAGTCATTTATCACTGTAAACAGTTGTGAATTGTTATTTTTGGAAGTTAATAAAGTGTATTTGGATTCTGGACAGAACTCACTTATTTTACGAGCTCAGTGGCGTAACAATATATTAAGTGATTATTTTTCGATTTATGGTAGATTTTTTAAATTAAATAATTAGAATGGATCTGTTTTTGTTAAATATTGGTTTTCTTATAAGAAAACTAGATAATTATTTGTTCACGACCATTTTAATGACGTCACATGTTATTTATTTTAGAACTAAACAAAAAAAAAATACGGGTCTTCTTTTTCCATTTACCTACTTTTTGCTCCCGTTTATAAAGAAGTGGGAAAATACCTCATGGTCTCCGTTTTTACCCTGCATACCTTTTGGATGAATGAAAGTGTCCCTTATGGCAAGAACGAAAAGCGAATACTAGCCCACTGGACGGCTTTCCATTTTATTTTTCTGATATTAAAATATATGCCCTTTTATCAAAGTTAGAACAAAGTCAACGTCTTGTTATGCGATTTGCAGAGTTCCATAGGGCTCTAACGGTCACGTGCTTGCAATGAGAGAAAAACTATTTTCCGCATTTTCAGCTGCATGTCGATGAAAAAATATCGGAGAAAAACACAAAAGTTTTGTGGGTGTGTAAAAAATGTTGAAAACTGCAATTTTCCACATGACCGTCCACATGAAAGCGTCCAGCGGGTAAGTATCCGCTTTTCATTGTTGTCATAAGTCACTTTCGGGTATGCTGGGTGAAACCGGAGAAAAATAACTGTTCTCCTCTCCCGGTCTATTAGAGCCATTTCTTGAATCTTAAATGTCAGTATTCATATATATAACCTGACTCAGTTTGAAATAGTATCTACTACCTAAAAATTACGGTGGCATTCGATACAGGTAATATATTATTATTTGAAATTAATTTTAGCTAATTAATGGCTCGAGAAGGCGATTAATTCCGTACGATTGTCTTCTTCTTAGCAAATGAGTACGTAAGAAAAGTTATATAAAAGCGCCGTGAGTCCCTAATTTATTAGTTCTGTAAAGTCTCCGGCTTGTTCGTTTGAGTTCCTATTTAGAGCGACGAATGTGATTTATTTTTGCATTATATTCGACTTCATTATGAAAAAACTTTTGTACACCACCATCCCATCCATCACGACGATAACGACGTATCGATCCGTAAATTAAAAGCTTTCCCTTTTTTACTTGAACATGTAAAATTTATGAGCGGAGACCTAAGCATAGAAGTTTATTTCTCTCTAATCGAGTGGGTTTTTCAGGACCATTGAGTGTTGAAAAACGTTACAAAATCAACATTCAGATATCAATTTTATGTCAACGTTTCGGAATTAAAATAACTAAATGGAAATTGCGAATAAAAATACTGCCGGAGAACAGCAGTGTTATTTTGTGCACTGTATATGGATTGAGTGACGCCATTTAATATGAGTAAGACCGAGATGAGTAGTCAGTAGTCCATGTCTTTGAATATGGGCTGAATACCTCTGTCTGTTAGTGTATATGAAAGTATGTTACGCTACTTCGTAAAGTGTATGTTACGCCACTTCGTAAAATAAGGCGTTTTCCAGAACTGCTCTAGTCAATAAGTACCAAAGTGATAAAAATTTTTGAATTTTTCCGCGGGGGTTCTTTTCTAAAGGTTTTCAGGAATAGCTCCAAGAAGTGAAAAAATCTAAGGCTTTAGTGTCACAATTATCAGGGTTTTTATGTTAATTTAAAACTTGAGAAAATAAGTTAATAATAAAAGCATATACATATAATAAAGAAATTACGGGAATTTTTTTTCCAATGAATTACCGTTTTATTCGAGTATCCAAATGGTATGTATGTGATTTTTTTATTTCCTAATAATATTTAATGGGTTTAAATAATTTTTATTATTAGTCACACAATTTCAAACAATTAACTTTGTTTTATGGAAATAATTACTTCATGTATACTTCATTTTCTTTTGATATAATAAAAACGTGGCGACCGGGTCATCGCATTGTTCAAAATGTCCATGATTAATTCAGCATTATTTAAAATGTCTCTTTTAACTTAAACACTACACTTATAATATTAATTAATTGTATTTGGGAATATTTACACAAGGGAGCATACATAATGCGTGGTGACCACGGTGACCTATATTTTGTAACTGGTACGCTTTGTTTTTCGTTGTTAGGGATGATCTTATCCTAAGAATCAATGTTACTTCCTTAGTTACATGTGTTTCCTATATCTTGTGGTGACTTGTCAACCAATCAAATTCTTCTGTCATACACTTTTTGTATTTTCTCTACGATGTAATAATTTTTATACATCACATATTAAGATTATGTAAATTAGAACATTTTCAGCCCGCTCTAGGCATGTTAAATACACCTGTTATCACAGACGTTTAAGTAACACTATTTTGATTCAAGGCTAGATTATCGTATCCCTCTCAAGACCAAACTCTATTATATATATTTTGAATTATGCTTAGTTTATTATATTTAATTAATTTATCTGTTATAATACGGTATGTTGTACTTATCAGTGTCATTAATTGATTTTCTCGCTGAAATTTTTAATATTATTATTAAAAATTTAATTAATTTTGACGGAACTTTAATTCATAGAAAACACAAACCTACCCTATATTTTATATTTGTTCTATTTGAACATATTATATATAAAAGCATTAGGCATATATTTATCCAGAAGGTGAAGATGTAAACTTTAAAATGCGTAAAATCTTGTAGAATCTATTAAAACAACTACCTTTCCTAGCTATATGCTAGAAAATATTGAATTGCATATACAATAGAATTCTGAAGCATTTAAAGAGTGAGTGATACAGAAATTGCTCGCTTAGTCAAAACTAAAATATTTTTTTGACTTTTTCTAACTCTAGTATAAATGATCAATAAACAAATCGGTCATCACTCTGAAGATCCTCAATGAAGGTCCATAATAAAGGTAGATTTTTAATAGAATAAGATATAGATTTTTAATACAATATAATAAAATTTTAGTAGAATAATAACATCCATAATAAAGGTAGATTTTTTAGAATAACAACAAGTTGTTATCATTATATCTGTATTGTAAATATATCATCTATTCAAGTCGAGACGTCATTATATGAGCAAGTAGTAATTGGATTCGGTAGATCGGCTTTATGTCAGTAGGGATAACGGAAGGCAGCCATGCTCATCCCGGAAAAATTGCATTAGCATCTCGCCCATCGACTGCGGTGGCGTGAATAGTAAACCTATTAAGTTTTAACGCTTTAAAAATAATGTACTTGACGAGATAAGATCGGCTGAGCTAATGAAGTGTTCTCATACAATATTAATCTCGTCGGTGTGAAGCGTGAAGCTGCACACCCCGGTATTGTGTAAACTTTGAAATCGGGAGAGCAGCGCTTACCGTATCATCGAAGTGAATGCATAAGTGGCTTTCGCGATGATCGGTCTTCCCCAGCCGTACGCTTCGAAAATTGAACGACTAATCTTCAGTCGCGAATCTGTAATCAACGGAACAGAACTAAGCTCCACAGCCATGATACCGCATCCCCGTCTGATGCCTTGCCTTCCTTAACACGGCAAAACTAAAAGACCGAACAGCCTTACCAGATGGGTAACTGCTTTTAGAGTACTCGAGCCCCTCCAAGTGAGCCCTTTACTCTTTCAGCCAGGCCTAATCAAATGTTTTATGCATCTTCTAACTTTGCCAATATTAGGTCTATATATTATATATATATATATATATATATATATATATATATATATATATATATATATATATATATATATATATATATATATATATATATATATATATATATATGTATATATTTATATATATATATATATATATATATATATATATATATATATATATATATATATATATATATATATATATATATATATATATATATATATATATATATATATATATATATATATATATATATATATATATATATATATATATATATATATATATATATATATATATATATATATATATATATATATATATATATATATATATATATATATATATATATATATATATATATATATATATATATATATATATATATATATATATATATATATATATATATATATATATATATATATATATATATATATATATATATATATAATTTCACCTTATTCTTCTATCCCAATACCATTTAATTATGTTCATATTTATAAAGGACCGTGATATACCTATACCATGTAGATATTGGTATGTTAAAAGTATATTTGTTTTCCGGAAGTCACTGTTCCGTAAGAATGACAACAGAAGCGCACAGAATGGCAGTGCATGGTTGTTGCATGTATTATACAGATTATTTAAATTGTCCTCGTGATTTTTTTAAGGTCATTCATGCATAGCAATAATACAAAATTTTTTTAATTTGTTAAAGTACTTTTCGTTCCCAAAAATAACCATACGTATATAAATTATAGTTCATCGATTATTGTAAATGCCTTTTACAAAGGGCCGGACCTAGGGGTGTGGGGGGCGCGGGAGAATGAAAAAAGTGGAGGCCCCTTCAATTAATAAATATCTATTGATAATTTTATTTGCACATTTGAAAAAAAAATTCCACTATTGGGATGTATAGATATAATTTTTTTATCATTTATTGATAATCGTTTTTGCAGTTGATAATACTTTATTAGGTACATTTAAGTGAATGACAATTTACGTGCCCGTTAATTTTCTAAAAATGGAAAATATTATTGTTAAAAAATATTTGAATCCAAGGTTTGTGGAGGGACATCCGCCCCGGTCCGGCCCTGCTTATACAACATGGAGCCTAAGTCTACTAGATCTTATGATTTCTTAATTTTTACAAAAAAACAGTTCACCATTTAATCGAGCTGCCTCCATTGTTAAATATTGCCTTCTCTGAATCTTATGGCATACAGGCTTAAGAATATTATTCTTCTTTGCAAATTGTGTTCTCTTACTCAACAAGCAGAACTTCATGCCTACAATGCCGTGAATTCATTTTCTAAATTTTTTGTATTCTGAAGTACCCCAGGGATCATTCCTAAGACCTCTATTATTAAATTATTCTGCATTGTTGATATCGGCTTTGACTGAGCTAACTACAAAGAAATTTGCATCCCATTAGTATCTGGTCTTATAGATAATAATTTGTCTTTGAACTTGTGCTAATATTATTTATCGTTGAGCGATAAAATGCATTCAGTGCGCAATCTAGTTATTACTTAAACGGTATTGTCTTGAGGACGGCACATAATTCTCAGACCTGGGTGTTATTTTTAACTCAAGACTGACGTTGTGTTATATAAACATATTGAAAGTCTCCATGAAAGCGTTGGTGTGTTCACTTGTTTGGAAACCCAGTTTCATTACATACTGTAATACTATTATTGAAAATACTCAGCGTCATTTCCTCGTGCATAAAATGGATGATGTATAACACAGCCATTGGTTTTTGGACAAAAACAGATGTTAATTCTTTTAACAGCTTAACAAGATCACAGGAAATATCCACTTTGTTTTCACTTTATAATCAATTCATTATTTAATTTGCTGTCTAACTATTATCGGGGGCATAACAACTCAGATTTAGCCGGATATTTTTTATGTACGTTTTCGAGTACTTACTGTCATGGCAATTTGATGACATCTGTTGTTACAAAATCACGAGAGCGTAGCTCGAGCCACGTTTAATAATTAAAATATTTATCCGCATTTTTAATCCAGTTGCATTTCTCTTCCTTCCTATTTGGCCTATAGCAAACCACGATTTTTGCGCTGGTAAATGTAATTTTTTTATTCATGAGTGATAATTATCACTTAAATATCCTTACATTAAATTTAATTTCCTTAAATTACTTAAATTCCCACCCGCTATATATTGATATAAATATGTCATAAAAACTTTTACGTATCTCCCTACGCCTCAAACTAATTCCCTGTTATTTTCGCCTCTATTATGTCGATGCTGCGACCACTGACGTCCACTGATATGTTTCGTTCAATCACGTAATATTGTATATTATTCAACAGGCAATTATTGTATATTATTAAACACGAAATTAATAATAGCTATTAATAACGCAGCGTGACGCCTCGTCTGCTGCCCGTGACCCAAATCGCCCAAGTTAATAATGGTTATTAATTACGAGTTGAATACTATGTTTTGTCCGCGGTCATTGGATTTTTTATCTTGAATAAATTCTTTTTAAGTTCTTAGTGCGTTTTTGGGGAACATGTCACGAAAAATAATTTCTATTATAATACGTTAATGTTATCTTGTTTTTTGCCCTCAGTACAAACACTCGGGATGCTGTGCGTGTGCGTTGCCATGACAACATAAATATATAAATTAAATCTAAACTGTCGTTTGGCCGTATATGTTTGTTATTGTTCAATACTATGCTATACTGGATACTATAATATTTCTATTTGGAAATACATTTTTTTCTACTATCTGTTACAGTCATGTGACAAGTATTTATATTTATAATAAATTGAAAAATATTATTTTTTTTGGATATTTATATTTTGTAATTTTTTGTTTGTTTGTAATGAAATGACATTTTAGATATCAGCATTGGTATAGAATAGTAGGAACTAAACCAAAATAAAGTAGGATATTATACAAAAGGAAAAGTTTTTTTGTTTTAATATTTTTTAGTTTAGTAAACGCTTGTACCAGATTGATTATTATTAAACGGTCGGTCGCACACAAAATACATATTTATTGTGTTTCTTTGTATGCATACTTTTATGTTAATTTGTGTTCGAACTTAATTGAAAATGTATGTTGTTTTATTTTAATTTTTTTATTACATACACACACACACACATATATATATATATATATATATATATATATATATATATATATATATATATATATATATATATATATATATATATATATATATATATATATATATATATATATATATATATATATATATATATATATATATATATATATATATATATATATATATATATATATATATATATTAGCTTTGAAATTCTTTGCTATTCATATTTGTTTTGTGAAAAGTAATCTTGGGTTTGTAGCATTTCATTACATAGAGAAATAAGCAAATAGACCATAGGAACGTTCCTAATACTGTGAGCAGCTGGATATCCAACATGCTCTCTAAAAGAGCAGTACAAATCAGTGCAGGAGACACTGTCATAAGAGGACTGGTTGCGAAAGGCTGTCCGCAGGGAGGTGTTTTATCACCACTGCTATGGAATCTGGTTCTTGACAGCCTCCTAAACCACCTCAACGTGGAAGGATTCTACACAATTGCATACGCAGATGACTTAACGATACTGCTTAATGGAAAATTCGAAGGAGCTCTCTGTCAAAGAATGCAGATGGCCCTAAGAATAATCGAAAATTGGTGTGAGGAGTATGCCCTATCCGTCAACCCCAGGAAGACGGAAATAGGAGAAGAAATAATTTGTTATTCTTTACAAGGAAAAGAAAACTGGAGCCAATGAGAGCACCTGTTCTCCTAAACACAGCACTAAATTTTTCATCACAGGTGAAATACTTGGGGGTAATTTTCGATGCTAAATTAAACTGGAATCTTCACCTCGAAAGAAGAATAAATAAGGCCTACATATCATACGAGCAGTGTCGCAGGACAGTAGGGAAAACCTGGGGCATGAAACCCAGGGTGGTCCTGTGGATTTACACTGCTATCATATCATACTGCTATCATTAATGTTGGCCTATGGAGCTGTTGTCTGTTGGCCCAAGAGTCAACAAATAACAGCAAAACTCAAGCTAGGCCAGGTACAAAGAGTTGCCTGTCTGAGCATAACCGGAGCCATGCGAACAACACCAACGAGAGCAATGGAGATAATGCCGTGTCTTCCACCACTAGACCTACATCTAGAAGAAGTGGCTCTGACTACCATGACTCGCCTTAAATCTGTTCGCATACTACCAAATGCAAGCTGTGGCCAAACCAGAAGCCGCCTGTGGACTGAGGCTGTCAGAAAGATACCCCTTTTACAGGCATGTGCAGATGGTATTCCGCCTCGGCTTGTCTTTGATAAACCTTACACCATACATACTACTGGTGAAGACGAGGCCGGCGTTGAAGGTGTAAACTATGTCTTCACGGACGGATCAAAGAAAAAGGATGGAGCAGGCTGTGGTATATATTCCAGGAATCTGCGACTCCGATGCAGCTGGACTATGGATAAAAATGCCAGTGTAGTACAAACAGAACTCGCTGGTATAACCATAGCCGCACAAGAGATTGCTCGCAGAGAAATAACGGGCAAGACAATAAGAATCTGCACAGATAGTAGACAATCACTACTGGCCCTGAAAAATTATAAAATAACTAAAGGATCAACATGGGAATGTCACCAAGCACTTGTGAGAGCATGTCAGATGAATAACATCTACCTGTGCTGGGTCAAAGGACACTCACAATGCAACGGCAATATAGAAGCTGACAAACTGGCCAAGAAGGCAGCTAACCTGAGTATCCTTGGGCCTGGTCCTTCAAGTACGCTACCAGTTGCAGCGAAACTTCAATTAATAAAGGAAAACACCCACATAAAATTTAAGACGTTATGGGATGAAACAAGTAGCTGTCAGCTGGCCAGAAATCTCTTGAGATATCCCAGCGAAGAGACGGCGAGGAACTATCTGGCAATGTCCAGGGGTAAACTGCGATTTGTTACAGGAATCCTAACCGGACACTGCCGGGTAAGGAAACACCTCTATAACATGAGACAAAGTGACACACCCATCTGCAGAGGATGTGAACAAGAAGATGAAACGATCGAGCATGTACTTTGCGAATGTCCTGCCGTGTCATCGACCAGAGAATCCATATTGGGGGAACGTTGGCCTTCTATGGCCAATTTGAGGGAAATGCCCCTGGGCAACATCATCACCTTTTGTACAACATTGGGCTGGTCGATGACCTAGGGAGACATTTCCCTCACGGAGGAAGCACAAGGGGCCCAATGGGGCCTAAGTGCAGCGGATCTCGATCCGCACTCCGGACATATTCCAGATTCCAGAAGCAAATAGACGAATAAGAGGAAAGATGTACTTACTAGTGCTATATCTGGACATACATACAGAAATGAACCACTATACACATCGAAACGAACCACTTAGAAGTTGTACAAGTTCTTTCGCCTTTATTGAGGATCTTCAGAGCAGTATACGATTTATTTCATTGATCATTTATACTTGAATTTGAAATATTAATACTCCAACACTTGCAGTGACGTTTTATGACATTAGTTTTTGACGGAACTCAAATTCTTAGAATACACAAACCTAGTCCATTATTTATATATGTTAAACTTTAAAATGCATAAAATCTTGTTGAACCTATTGAAAAACAACTACTTTTTCCAACTATATGCTGGAGAATATTGATTTACATATACAATAGAGTTCTGAAGCATTCAAAGAGGGAGTGACACAGAAATACCTTGCTTAGTCAAAACTAAAATCATTTGTTGGTCTTATGTATTACTTGTTTCTTCGAAAATTCGAAAAAAATCCAATTTTCACCCTGGATATATTTATTAGCTTTGAAATTCTTTGCTATCCATATTTGTTTTGTGAAAAGTAATCTTGGGTTTGTAGCATTTTATTACATAGAGAAATAAGCAAATAGACGAATAAGAGGAAAGATGTACTGTATGTGTATCCAGTGTATGTGTATCCATACACTGATGTGTATGTGTATCCAGTGCTATATCTGGATATACATACGGAAATGAACCACTATACACATCGAAACGAACCACTTAGAAGTTGTACAAGTTCTTTCACCTTTATTGAGGATCTTCAGAGCAGTATACGATTTATTTCATTGATCATTTATACTTGAATTTAAAATATTAATACTCCAACACTTGCAGTGACGTTTTATGACATTAGTTTTTGACGGAACTCAAATTCTTAGAATACACAACCTAGTATATATATATATATATATATATATATATATATATATATATATATATATATATATATATATATATATATATATATATATATATATATATATATATATATATATATATATATATATATATATATATATATATATATATATATATATATATATATATATATATATATATATATATATATATATATATATATATATATATATATATATATATATATATATATATATATATATATATATATATATATATATATATATATATATATATATATATATATATATATATATATATATATATATATATATATATATATATATATATATATATTAGCTTTGAAATTCTTTGCTATTCATATTTATTTTGTGAAAAGTAATCTTGGGTTTGTAGCATTTCATTACATAGAAATAAGCAAATAGACGAATAATAAAGAAATGCTACAAACCCAAGATTACTTTTCACAAATTATATATATATATATATATATATATATATATATATATATATATATATATATATATATATATATATATATATGTATATATATATATATATATATATATATATATATATATATATATATATATATATATATATATATGTATATATATATATATATATATATATATATATATATATATATATATATATATATATATATATATATATATATATATATATATATATATATATATATATATATAAATATATATATATATATATATATATATATATATATATATATATATATATATATATATATATCTTTAATTTTTCGACATAGTAGGTACTTAAAATAATTGATTAGTGTCTTAAAAATGAAATACAAATAAAATTAAATCTATCGCTAGGAATTTTTATGCTATGCTAACAATATTCTTCTTATTTGCAGGTAAGGTGTACTTCGCAGGAATTAGTGGGATGGGGCCAAAGCTAGTATATGGGTGGTGCAGTGTTTGTGAGCCGTTCGGTTGTCTCGACAAAGCAAGCACACTTGATATTAAGCCTCCCATAGAAAGGATCGCAATAAAGTGAAGGAATACGGGCAAAACAGCGGCAGGTTCGCAGCCATAAAAGCCGTCATATCTCCCAACAGGTAATGAACTCGACCGCCTCCACACAACAGTATAATTTAACTGGAACAACAATCTCATTTGAAATTAATTCGGTGATAACACGCAGCAGTTAAATTTTGCAGAGCTCATTCATCAACTTGGCGGGAGTTATCTAAAGAATATACTCGCCATCGTCGCCGCACTTAAGATGAAAAATCCGCGATAATTAATTTAGCGCTGGGGTCTAGTCGACGAGGAAAATCTGACATTGGTCCGCCCGAATTAAATATTTAGCAATTACGTGGCTTGCTCTGATAACCCGGTGGAAATAAAGAAGAAGGTTCAAAAATAAAATATATGAGAAACTTTTCCCGGCAGTTTTTCCAAGTTGTTCCTTGATGAAGGGTTAGTTTAATGAAGTGCCATTTGTCGAGAGTCATCACCAGTCCCGAGGACGCTTGCTGAATACTAGTCGAGCGGTTATTTTTTAAATAAAGCCGAAAGTGGTTGGAGAGAGCCCGGTAAATTTTAACTCGCTCAGTACTTCAGCTCTATTGTGTTGCTTCATTGACTTCGTTTTAAATATTCGGGACATTCATTTAATTGACGCATTTTCAAGTTATAATTTCTTTTCATTCGTTAAAGCATCGTGTTATATTTTAAAGTTCTGTATAGTATGTTTAGCATTTGTATCAACTAAGTATGTATAAAATCATCACGTCTGATAAACACAGTAAATCGGCGTACCAACGGCGTACTATGGTTCTAATGGTTCATTCGCAACATAATATGCATCGTTTATATTATAAGCTATTATTATAATATATTACGAGCTATATTATTGAGGTTGCCAGTTAGAAAATGTACGTATTATTTATGTTTCTATACCTGCTCTGAAAATTCGTCTTTCTACATAATTGAAGAAAAACGTCATTTTGTGGTACTAGGGCTGCAATGTTCTTTGTAGCACGATCTTGGTGAATGTGACATTAATAAGTAATAATATGAAAATATGTATATAAAAATGAGTAATTAATTTCTGCTATGCTATAAATTGATTCAAAACATTTTCCTTCCTTTTACTCTGGTTCACGTCTCCTTTGGGGCTGGATCCTTTCAGTATTATTAATATTCTTACTACTATTGTCCTATTATTGTACTATTGTACTATTGTCTTACTACCTATTGTCGCGCCTATTATATTGTACAAATATTAATAATAGCATACAATATGTTTTCTACAAACGTCAGTAAAAGTAAAATTTCTAACGCATGATATCACTGTCTAAAATGTAATTTTAAGGCACTGCTGTTAAAAATAATTTACTTTTTGCACTGGTGCTAAAAGTAAATCGCGAAAACAGAATATATAAATGACGCGAAAACAGAAAACAATTAAGAAGTTTTAGATTAGACAAATGTAGAAATTCAACAATATTCACAGGCATCTTGGCAAATATGTTGATTCCAATTGGAGTCGTGGCACCTTTATTCTTAATGTTTTTATCAGCATTTTTGAATGCTTAGTGTTCGCTGGACGAAGAGCTATTTTACCATTTTAATTTTCCATTTTGTCTCAAGATCAATATATTTTTTTGAGCACCACCCAAAATTTTCGTAAAAAGAGATTCTGATGCAGTACATTTCTGAACAAGATGATCGTCCAATATCGTTCTACTCCAAAATATTTTCTATGAACTACGACCTGATGCGTGCTCAGGAATCAATTTATTATAATGCGAGAATTTCTTGTGAAATCGATTTTTGTAATAAGATGTCGTCGCTACAAATTAAAATGGAATGGGTTAAAGTAAGCTGGCGTCTTACACCTAAAACTTATTGAAAAGCAGGGTGTGCAGCGAGACTGCATTGTGTTGTCATAGTATAGAAAAGTTGCAGAAAACGCCCGCCGTGGATGTAGGATTGCTTAAATATCCCAGCATTGTATTTGCATAATCAAAACCTTGATTTTGTTGCGGGTTATAAGCAGCAGGGCCACGAATAAGAAATAACCGAGTATGTGTGTGAACGCGGAAAAGTTATCGTTTGTATTGTTCTTGAGATTTTTATCAAATATAAATTGATGCCGACACGCCTTTAATGGTACGCCCTTATTTGCATTATCTATAACTTATCGCCTTAATAGCTAAAAGAAATGGAACACCTCCGCGTTTTGCCGCAATAATTTTCTCGTTATATCGCTGTTCAGGTTACCAATTCTGGTTTATTGATACACGTAAAATGGGATAGTTTGTGTGGTATGTACCCATACCACATAAACGAAGAATTTATTTAACACTAAGTTTTAATCGTCAAATATAAGAAACGAGTGGGTGGCTAAACGTTTTTCTCTTCGGTGTTAAATTTTTTTCTTAGATGTAAGTAAGTAACTACCATAATAAATTACCTAATTTAAATAAATCATTTATAATGTGTTACTATTTAGAAAACTAATTGTTCCTGGTCAATTCTTTGTGTATAACATATTATTACCTATTCATAAACTGTGTCCGGTAAAATAGCAGATGGTTCGGTAAAGTGTTGACCACTTGTCACGTTTATTTGACAATATTACTGTTTAATAAAAATAATACCATTGTGTTATACGTTAGTATGAGCGAGAGCGATTGCAGAAACACACTGTACGCAATTTACACACTTGGAGAGGGCGGAAAGTGTCTTTACTGGAGTCCCATGTTTCCAGGACCATCTCATCCAGTAAAGCATTACTTTCCAGTCTTATTATGCCAGCAAAAATTTTTAAACTGTTAGAAAAAAATATTTAAATTAATTTCTCTCTCCTAGATAGCCTTGTTCTTTTGTTTGATCTCCCTTTGTAAAAAAATCAAACCGATCTTTCATAATTTCTCATAATATTAACCATTGCACGTCTAGTGACGTTGATAGTATGGGAAGTTGTTTCTACAAAAAGAAAATGTTTCTACAAAAAGAAAATGTTTCATGGCATCTTGATTATCTTTTTGAAGCACTATCAATAAAATAGAGCATGTCGTAATAACTGAGACAACCGTATGTTTCAGGTTCCAGGAAAAGTTATGCTCAATTGTTTATTTTTTATTGCTGTAGGATTCCTGCGAAAAAATAGCCCACTTTAACAATGCATTAATTAAATATTATTAAATACCTCGAAATGGGGCAAAAACGGACAAGAAACTGAATTAAATTATTAAACTACAGTAGGGAATTAGTAGGGAATATTATGCGACGTACAGTAGGGAATATTATGCGACGAAATCAGAGGGACTTTCCCCGATTTACACCAATCTATTTATTTACAAAATTAATTATCGTTAAATGGCCCGGATTTAACCGAATGTTTATTCGAAACGTGTTATTTTTTTTTATTTCGACCATTTTTGAAAGAGGTGAAATTAGTAGCATCTGAATTATCGTAAATATGTTTCCAAAGCTTGTGCACATGTGTCGTATGCGATGTATTGGATCTTGTATTGTTGTTTTCCAGCTGACAACTGATGTCGTTTCACATCAGTTGTCACATTACCGCACGTCTTTTTGTAACATACTAATTTTCTTAAATTTTTCTGTTCATTACATTACTCAGAAAGTATAGCATTATTGAACATACTGAATTAATGTAATTGCTATAGTAAAATATTTTGATCCATCCTATATATTTCTTATATTGATCAATCAGTTTCCTTCTTTGTTATCTAATCAAACGCAGCTACATATAGCCTAAAGATATAATGCCATAAATTGTTTTCATTCAGTCACTATCTATCCCGACTTTGGATTATATAGTTGGGGATTTGGATATTCCATCCCTACTTTGTAAGTAATAACTTCCGGGAGGGTGTTCACGAGTTCCAACAAAAAGCTAATGGTTTAAGTCAATTTCCAGATTGAATT